>BMAO01028923.1:0-12611 GCA_019973975.1 Trichonephila clavata | reverse complement strand
GAAACGTGCTTGCGTATGGAAAATTGGACATTATACCTAACCCAATTGGATACGTTTTGCTTTAATTAATCCAAATCAAAATACAGTCAAATGTTTAAGTTATCCAACTACTTGCGACAACTTTTTTTTAAAAAAATGGGGGATATTTTATTTGTGGCTATTGAATTTACTTAGCAATTTTAAGAAAAAAAAATATGCTAAAACTAAGAAGAGAAAAATAAACTATTGTACTAAAATAGAGGAAAAATGGTAAACATTTACAAAAAATTACATAACGGGGCCCCTTCTGTACAAAACGTTCACGAACAAATTTTCAAATTTTCAACTTTAATGTGTTGCTTTGCTATTCATCTTTGAAATGACCTTCAAGATAAGAGATATTTGAATGTTTTACAAAAACTAGAGCCCTTTATGTTGTTGTTGGCGTTTCCATGATGTACAAATTAATAAAATAAAAGAATCTTTAGATTACTTCGTAGCTGCGAAGGCAGATTCTACAACCTGAACAGTTTTCAGAGAAGATCCAACTTTCTGGGTATTTTGGATGATCTTGAAAAGCCTGGCTTGAATTTCTGGGCAACTGAGGATATGTTATGAAGACAGTTGAACATTAAAGCAGTTTGGGCAATGATTAGTCTAACTTCTTTGTCAATCAGTTGAGATTTCATTCATTTTACGTATTTTGTTCCAAGTCTAGTTACTATCGATGCGATTGTATGGTTACGATTTAGAGAACTGAGATGGAAATATTTAAAATTATTGTCGATTATTCTTCGGCTTACAACTGCGTTGGCGTCGATGAGGGTCGTAATGTTAAATGATAGAGGCGATCTCTGTATTCTTTTGCAAGTACATCGGCTTTCTGATTAACGAGGACATTAACGTGCACTGGTATCCATTTTTATATATATAATGTGCAGGATTTCTTTTCTGTGATAATTTGTGGCTGATTTGGCATTTGCCCTTCTGGATGGTTTGCAGCGCGGATCTTGAGTCTGTGAAGATTATAATACACTGAATTTGTTGAAACTTTTAGAAAGGAATATCTCCAATACACTCTTGATAGCATGAGTTCGCATGTGTAGTTGGATGCAATTTGCCCTACTTGAATTTTATGGTACTCCTACTCCTCTTGGAGAAGTAATGAAGACATCTGTAAGTACTATAAATATTGGAGTTGGATGAACGATTAGTGTATGCGATTGCCAGTTTTTGATTGAATAGTTGCAGGTCCTTCTGTTTCCAGGAAACAGAAGGAATGACTAGATTCCGCTTTCGATGGATAATAACATCAGGAACTTATTAATGAGAGGAATCAAATTGGTAAAGAGCTTTAGAACAACAACTGTGAGCATTTGAGACTTAATCTCATTGAAGCAAGTCACAGAGTACAAGCCAACTCTGCTTGCAAACAAGAAAAATGCAGTGAACTGGTGGCAAATTTGACCCAAGGTCACCTTACCTTAGTTATTATTGAAATTGCTTTAAAAATCAGTGATTTATTCACGTAAGGAACTGTAAATTTTGTAATAAAACAATGATTCATAATCCTGATGGCTAAAACACTTCTACTATTATACAGAACATACGCAAACTATTCAGTTAATTATTTTCAAAATTTTTTTAGCAAATTATGTACCCGCTTGTTCCCCTCCACAAATAAAAGACATTTTGTAAAACGCATTTTAAACTATGACATCTTGCTTGATGTAATAGCTTCTGCTTATATTGAAATACTTGTAATTTTTGTTCTAGTGAATGGAAAATAATTAACTTGTTATTTTTATAAAGCTAATAAAATGGCCTATGAAATAAAGTTATAAAAAATTTGTCGATTTTTAACAAAGTTCATAATTTAGGGTAGTTGGATACCTTAACGTGAAAACGCATAAGACAAATATCGGTTAACATGCAGTACTACACAATGGTCCTCTGTCTAACAAACTAATATTTATTTTCATGTATATTTTTCCTATAACACGGAAACGAAAAAAGCGTAACACGAAAACATTTCCCTTCTGGGAGAAGGGAGATATAAAAAGATCCTAAACTTAATAAAATGTTGAGAAAGCTTAGTATTATCGGATTGTCAAACAATATCATTAGAAAAACTCGTTGCAGTTGATCATGAATGCGGTTACAACCCAATTATTGCTGTCAAGATATTTTGGAGTTGTTGAAAGCTAAAAAAAAAGTATCATTGATGCATATTCCAGATGCGAAATAAAAATTAGTAATGCAGCATCTGTTTCTTTTTTTTCTTTTGCAATGTCTTTAACACGAAAAAATATTTGAGTCCCCACAGTTTCGTACTAAAGATTTGCACTGTATAAAATTACCATTGCAATTGTAAACACAGAATTGGATCCAAATGCGTGTTGCATTTAATGGATTTTTCATGTACCATTTCATTTTTTATCCACCGTTACACAACCGCTTTGCTGGTTATTTTATAACAGTGTGAGACTATACATTACTTTTAGATTATTTCTATCTAAATCCTATCAATAGGCTTTCAAATGACAGAGAAATATTCTTATAGTCCTCAAGTCTTGATTAAAATAATATCAGTGTGCTTTGATTTCTACAGCATAAGTATATTTACTAATACTCTTGTGTCGGTCCCCTCGGGGCAGATTTGCACAAAATCATTTTAAGTGGATTTCAACTGAACAAAATAAACACTTGCCAAATTTCACAACTGTAGGTTAATGTTTCAAAAAAAAGGGAATTTTTTTAATCTATACAGCCTAGTAATCTCCTGAAACCCAACTTAGGAGGTAATTCTTTTCCATGAAACCCGTTCTTATCGAATACCATTTAATAAAAAAAACGTGTTTATACCAAATTTCAAATATAAGTGTGTAAAAGTACTAAAACGAAAATTTGTCTATAACAACTTCGTAACTCTCCTTTGAGAGTCGATTATCGAAAATCCGTTCTTATAGTAGATCTCTACTTAACACAAAGAAAACAGCTGCCAAATTTTAAGTCTGTAAGTCTAACAGTTCCAGATTTCTCGTAATAAGTGAGTGAGTCAGCATTTCTCCTGCGTATATATATATATATATATATATATCGTAATTCTTGCGAGTGGTGTAAACATGACGGCGATGTTGCATTGACCAGACAGTCATTAAGGCAAGAAATCTCTTTTTTTATTAAACATGTAGATACGCACAAACATAAATATCCTAAACATAACACAGGAAATATCCAGCATAAAAACACATTCTTTACGTTTCGGCGAAGACAAGAAAAAAGAAGAAAATAGCAAAAGGACGCAATACATGGCGATTACAAATATCAAGAGAGGGAATTATTCAGATATGAATAATAGATATATATTTATATATGATATATATGATATATATTTATATACAGAGAAGGACAGGGAAAAACGAATTATAAAAATGTAGTCACATGTTTAGGCGAAGGGAATAACTAGTAGCTTATAGAAATACAATCATGGTTTAAAGAAAATTAATCCCCTTTTTAGGGCTCATAAAATACTTAATGATCTTATATTTCTTGGAATCGACAGTAAATCTATCAAATATTTTAGGTGTAAGGAATCAGAATTAAATATACCAACATAATGTTTTATAACTCTTTCGAAAAAGATAAATTGAGACGCATTTCGCAAAATTAGGTATTAGGATCTTTGAATTAGATGTTATAAATAAAGGAGATTCGAATTATGAGTAAATATCAATTTAAGAATTTACGCACGCAGGTAATTTAAATATTATTAAAGATAAAACTCTAAGAGAATTAATGGTTAAGGCTTCTGGCTTTAGAATAATGCGCTCTAATAATAATAAAGCTATTAAAGCACAAATTTCTAAAGATACTAATACCTTCATTACAAATATAGCAATTAAATACAACTTTCCTTTCGAAGCATTCAATGAGATTAAATGCAAAGTTTTGCGTGAGTTACTTAATCTTAACTATAAAACTGATAAAAATATTTCTTACAAAGATATAAAACACCAAAAATTTCAAATCTTCAAAAAGATTTCATTATTGTATATGTTGATAAAGTTCCGGGAAACTATGCAATCATTTGCAAATGGTTTTATAACTTTTTACTTAACATACAGTTTCAAAGCAATAACGCGTTTATAAATCTAATAGCAGCAATAGAGAAATCATTAACCGCATTTCTGCTTTTTAAAAAACTAGATTTATATACAATAATATCAATTTTCCTTATGTTTTTCTAACACCAAAATTTCATAAGTGACCAATTAAATTTAGAACTATTACTAATGATTTTAATACCTATGTTACACAACCAGGCAAGGTGTTGCAAAAAGTTATACAACACATTCTAGAACATGCATGGTAAGAGTGTTAAATCTTTGCATAGCTTTGATTTCGAAGACTTATTCAACTCTATTGATATAGAGGATATGATTAAAGTACTTAGAAATGTTTATATTAAATATACATTAAATAAATTGATAAACAATGATAAATATAATATATTATACAATTTGTTTTGAAAGAAAATTACATATTTATAATAACTCTTATTATCAACAAATTAAAGGTCTGCCACAGGGTGGCCCAGCTAGTAATAGTCTGGCTAATATCTATTTACACTATAATGAGAATGAAAAATTGATACAGACTCTTGTTACTTTTTTAGATACATCGATGATCTAATTATTTTCAGTAATAAAGTTGATTTACTCCTATTTTTAATTATTATCCAACCTACTTGAAATTAATAAAAACCAATTACAAAATAGAGTCAGCAAATTTCCTTGATCTAGATTTAAAAGTTGAAAATAATATGCTAAAAATAATTTTTGATAAAAGAGACTCTTTTGATTTTAATGTTATAAAAATGTCATATTGGAATAGTACCCTTCACATTTCAATTTTAGAAATATCATTCTAATTATATAAAAAGAAATAATTATTTAGTATCTGAAGAAATATTGAGATTTATAATTATAAAAATTCTTTCAATGTTGCCTAGACTATAACTATCCAGCTAATTTTATATAAAAATATATGTCTTCAAAGTTATAGCTATTTATTTATTTTTATTTAACGTATTCATTTCTATTTAGTTTATAGTATATAATTTTCTTAATATATTCTTATATTAAGTGTAGTTACTAAAATATATATAGATGGCCATTATTCTTAGTATTGCTGTTTTTTATGCATTGAAGTCAGTACACTTGTGGAATCTGTATACATCGGGTAAGATCATAGTTTCTTTGCTCATTTACATTATTGTTAATTATGGTTATATTCATTATTAACCTCTCTTGCAAATATTTTTGTTTATATATATTTATATTGTATATTTCTTCCGAATTCCTATAGTAATTTAATATTGCAATATCTATTATATGCTGTTATATTCACCAACGTAGGTTTTAGGCTTTTGCTTAGTTTATATTAGGAGCTATTATGTTGAAAATTTCTGCTGAAGGAGAAGGTTGAGATCTCACAAAACATTGTTTTAAACATTGTTTTTTAACATTGTTAATTGCTTAATATATATTACTTTTTTGTTCAATTAATTATAAATACATGTTTTTTAATATTTTTGAACTATAATTTTTCCATCAAAGAAATGTCGAATGGAAGATTTTCAAACATATGAGAACACTCATACGGAATAAAATATAAATCAGATCGTTCAAACCGATTTGAAAAATATTAAATTCTCCTGAAGGAAACAACTTGATGGGGAAAAAGAATGTATTTATAGATAACAAATATAATATAACGTTTTATTGTGTTCAGGTAATAGAAATAAAAAATGACCCTGGAGAATACAACATATTCGAAGTTAGAACAACAAATAAATATAAGTTTACTCAAAGATTTTGATATTGAATATAGGATTGATTCCAAAGAAATACGCTCTGATAGTTTAGAAATAAATGTAGCATTTTGAAGTATCATATGAAAAATACAAACTCACGATGCCTTGGGACAGGATTAAGTTGCAAAAGATAAATATCATTCATTCGATTTGAATAATCAAGTTACCGATTGTGTTTTCCGTATCGATGGAACTACTTTTTCAAATAAAGATTCTTGAAGGAATAAAGGGTTTTCTGATGACACAAATAAAAGAAATGGTTATAATGCACTGTATTTTTGAAGAAAAAAATGTATATCACAATTCATTTACGATTGATGTCAAGGCACTGTATTATACATCAAATATATTAATCTGTATACTTATTAACACTACTTTTTACCAAAAACTAATGCAATTAATTTAATTCATGAAAGGAGAAACGTTGCGTCTACTGTAATGGAGAGAAAAATCAAAGTACTACGTGCCTTTTTTTCGTTTTTAAGGGTCCTTTCTCATTCTCGTGCGGCATTGGTTTAAATTAGGCGAACAAAGTTGAAGTGGACTCTTTGAGGATCTACGGGAGTATAAAAAATGGTCTATAGTACTCCAGAGGTAAATTTGGTGTTGATAATAATTTTTCCCTATTAAAATTTATTTAATTTTTAAATAAAATTGTTTGATTATAATATATGTTTTAACTTGTAAAAAAAACAGTTCAAAGACTTTACAGTGACCAACACGTATTTTGGACATTGACGTTAAATAACCAATCACAGAATGCAGGTGGCATCACAGTACAATTAACGTATATAAATGATGTGTAAGGGATTCGAAAACCTCTGTAATCGTTGGCATAAAGCAGAAACCGAGCGATTTATCCGCGGTCCAAAAAAGCATGATCATTGGATTTCGGGCCAATGTATTTTCGAAAGGCGAATGTATATATTTTCAAAGTATTTTCGAAACGGCTAAGTTTGAGAACTGTTCGCGTGCGGACGTGGTAACAGTAAACCCTGCATGACAAAAAGGGACATTCCAAATCAGTGACGGGGCAAATGTGGTGCAGCGCGAGCCATAGATGACAGTAGTGAACGACGACTGTGGAAACGCGTTCGGGTGAATAGACATGCTACCGTTGAGCAACTGACCACCCAAACGAACCAAGTGGCTATTAATAGTGTCTCCAAAAATACTGTTCAGCGAACGTTGCTGTGTCTGGGCATACAAAGCAGACGCCTTGTTCATGCACCTATGCTGAGTTCTGTTCATCGGCACCGGAGACCGGAGTTTGCTCACCAGTACCGCAACTGGAAGTCCACTGAGTGGTGGCTGATAGCGTTTTCCGTTGAATCATGTTTAATATTCGATCGGACAGATGGACGTTGGCGTAAACGGCTTGAAACCTCTGAAAGAAAACACTCTGCAATCATTGCCAGAACGGTCAAGCCTGAAGGTAGGATCGTTATGGTCTGGGGAATACTTTCCTGACATTTTCTGGGTTCACTCATCCTTGTGAAAGTCACGATGGATCAATAGAAGTACGCATATATCCGTGCGGACCATGTCAACCCCTATATGCGCTTTATTTTTTCCTAGGATGATGGAATATACCAGTAAGTAGGACAATGTGAATTGTCATACACAGTTGGCAGTGTACGCGAGTGGTTTGAAAGGCACCAGGATGAGTTTACCGCTTTCTCCCGGACATCAAATTCACCTGACACTTGCTTGCCTACGTGCTGAATGTACTTCGCTGGGAAGAGTCCTGCTGCGAAATTCCACGGTACGCTCAAGCCTTTCTCAATATACACGAGGATTACTTTGAACATCTGTCTTTATGAATATTTGTAAGTAATTCTGGTGATGTGTACAATACCGTATTTTTTTTCTTGCACCGGAATATTTTGCTTTCCGTATTATTATCGTAAACTATGAAGCATACGGGTTCAGTTCTCAGAGTAGTTTATATATACTCCTAACGATCTAGATGTGCAGAGTTTAGCCACTGTTTCGGGACATCATGTATAGATTTAAATAATGAGGTGTTATACCAGCATCTAAAGTGGAATGCCATAATATAAATTCATAAAATATAAACCTAATCAAGTCCTTAGTTTATTAATTTTTGTTTGTTAACTTTTTTTTTTGTAAAAGCATTATTATTGATTATTTTTATTATATATTGTACATGAAGGAAAATAATGTAAGTGTGTTAAGAAGAAAATTCTACTTTAAAAATGGGTCGACGTTGAGAAAAGTTTGGGAAGTTCACATTTTAAATGAGCTCTGAATTTTCTTTTAAATTTTTGGTATATATTGAAAAAAGTTATGCTTTGACTTCGGTAAGCGTTATTATATTTGAAGACTATATTTAGACTCAAAACTAATGTGTGTTCATTTTTAAACTTTGAGATCCCTGCAAATATTTTTTAAAAATAAAAATGAGTTGGAAAACTAACCTTAAAGAAACATTAGAAGAGTTTCTGTATATATCGTTATACTTCAAAATAAGTACGACATGCACACATGATTTGAACAACTGTTGAACACTTTTGAAATAATAGGACTATTACAGCTGATTGCTCAAAGCACCATATTTTTTAAAGTAATAACGAAAGTTTATATTAATAGGAGCATAATTTTACATAAAAAATAAGTAACATTTTTAATAATTTGTAATCAGCTTTAATTATAATCCACATGATAAAAGTAAAGACAAGTAAGCATATATTTATTGTTTATATGAATCGGCTTTTCCTCGTTAGAGTATGTCCGATGTTTTCGAATGTTTGGTAGAGTCAATCAAGTGTCATCTTGTTGGCGATGAGCCAATTAGATCACGATAAAATGCTGCTAGCGATGCCATGTATTTGAGAAAAGAAGACGACGTCCATTTGTGATCTCTATAGTTGTTGTTTTTTGGAATATTTTATTTATGTATAGGTTATTTTAGTAAAAACGTAAATTGTGGAGGTTTTTTTTTTTAAAGATATGACAATTAATTTAACTGATCCAGAAAAGCTATGAAAGAAACCCGTACATAAGCCTAGTTAAAAAAAATAATGAATTCACTGCAATTTTTAAACGTGGCAACACATTAGGGTGAAAATGTTGTCAAATGGTGGAATATATCAAATTGGAATTACTATAAAATAAAATTACAAACGTCAACTATTAGTTTTATAAGTAGTAGCGCTCTCTGAATCTAATATATTTTCCACGATATTATCTTGTGCACTGTCTCTCCTGGTCAGATTTCTATCATCATTTTCTTTGTGTTTAGAAATATGAGAGGGAACGACATATTTGTTATATTCGATCTATGTATCCTTCCCTGGAGAAAATAAACCCGATGCATGATGATCCATATACATGCAAACAACCTAAAGAGGGGATGTGAATTTTACGAATATTTTGAAAACTTGGATTCAGGAGCAAACTTTGACATTCCTTAAGGGGAGGGGGCGGATAAAAAATGTATTTAAAACACACTAAAATCGAAAATATAAAAAAGAACCGGTTATTCTAGGCAAATATTTTTTTCGGGAGTATAAAGTCGGGAGTCCTTACATAAATAAGCCACGCACTATACTTTAACTTTAAAAAATTCCGCAAATTTACGGCTAATAATAGGTATACGGTATTCAAATTTCTGATTAAATTATCTCTGAATTGCTATGTAGTTTATACTGGGAAAACTGATGTTATATTTTAACCTCCTCAGTTCCCTTGTATCACATATGATACAAAAGTTTCCTAATTTTTTCTGAAGGCTGAACAGCAAAAAAGAATTTGGGACTGGTTGCATCATATGAGATATAAAGTGAAAATACTTCATATAATTTCCTCCTTTAGTCAACACCTGTCAATGATAGTGATTTCTAGTAGCGTCTCTGAATCAAAGCAAAATGTGTGCAAGTTATCGAAGTAAGTATTTTTTTTTTCTTATTTATATGCAAATATTAAACTATCTTTAAAATATGATTTTTGTTTGTATTTGTACTTTTAACTAGTTAACAGCAAAAAAGAAATGTTTAGTTAAATATTAAAGTATAATGATACTTATGAAATTTGTTTGTATCACTTGTGCTACAATGGGGCCCGATCGCTTATGAACATACTTTTTAAGTCAATTTTGCTTTAATTTTTAGTTATATTTGGGAAAGATTTGAAGATTGATAGAATTATTTCTTAAAATATTTAGTTGAGATGTGTGAATGATGAGCCCCCTCCAAAACGCTGAGTTACGACTTGCATTCCACATCAAGCCGCTCATAACAAAGAAGCTAGGCACATGCCTGAATTGTTGGGGTAGGGCTAATCGAAGTAGGAGCAGGAATGAGATGTGCTGGGCCTTAACAACTGTACAATGTACGGACTGCGCGTTTTTCTATACTTTACAACTACTAGAAATGGTTTCAAGGCATTTCACGAAAATAAAAATAAAAATTTTAATGTAATAATACTACTAATATGTACCTAAAACGCCAATAAAACTTAATTTTCCTGTTTAATTTATGAATTGTGTGATTAAAGACTAAAATTAAATTAATTGTTTCAATCTTGCTTAATATACTAAAAAAAAATTCTGATTTTAGTGTCATGTTCCTGATATATCACATGTATCACCTGTGTATCCCCCTTGCTTCTGTAAATTAAAAAAAAAACTTTTTATTGCACTTTTCTACATCAGAGTGATTAAAACAACTATTTAAGTACCTTTTACAAAATATCAAGATTTTATTTTTGTCTCGGGTCTGAGGAGGTAAAATCTAAAGCCATAATTACATTTCGACTAGATGCATTTTATAATTTTTAGAGCTTGTTCAGAGTAAAATTTAGATGACATTTATAATGAATTGATAAACAGATCTAAAATAGTCATGAAAAAAACGCGATTATTGTATAGAAAATTAGACTTGGAACATAAAACGTTACACAGCATAAGATGGACAGTGTTATTAATAGTCACTTCATGCATTATATAGTTATGCCGAGTCAAGTGAGAAAGTTATGCACAGAAACGTATCCCTTCATTCATTACATGGTAATATTTCGTCCCAAGACTGTATTCAAAATGAAAAACTCCATCCAAACGACATTAATATAACTAAAAAGGAATAAATATTGAGAGAGAGAGAGAGAAAAAAAAATACTTCAAGAGTGTTACATTGTCTTTTATCTTCTTCAATAACATGAATTCTTTTAATTTTCTTCGAAATTGCTGTTTCTGAACTTGTGCTATTAGAAAATAAAGATTAAACGAGATTCTTAACTGAATCCATCTTTATTAGAGTCTATGGTGTTTTCGAAACACATAAGATAAATTAAGAATGTGCAGTTTAAAAGGAGTTTTATTTTTATTACTTTAGTCTTAAAAAGAAAAAAAAAAGTACAGGAAAGTAAAAAACTGAAATTTTAATCTTGTCACCTAGAGTAAGCATTTGGTTTGAACTACTTAAAACATTTTTTTTTATAAAAAAAAAAGAATGAAAAAGAAAAATAGTAGTATCCCTAGGAAGTAGAAGCAAATTGCTGTTCTATATCTCTATCTAAACTCAGCTGGGACCAGAGAAAGACATTTTTCTTCAAAAAATAGTTTCTTTTTTTCAGAAAAAAGAACAAAATACTTTGTGTTATCCTCCCCGGTATTAAATACATTGCTTCTTTTATTTATTTTTTTACAATGTCTTTTAGAACAAATCAAGGGGAAAAAATATATTTTTTTCTGTAGAAACTTTAAAGTGAAAGGCATTACGGAATAGTTTAGAAAAAAAAATTTTTTTTTGAAAACAAAGATTCTGAGGTAAATATAAATAAATTGTCATTTCCTGATAAAAATATTTTTCATCTTATTTTTAAAAAAAGGTTTAGATGAATAAAATTTTCTCTTCACCACACATATTAGTTTTATATAAAATAAAATTCATAATTTGAGATTCATCAGATGAATCGCGATATATAAACCAATTTATCAATTGATACTTTACACACGTTCACTTCATTCTTTTTCTTAAAACAATGATACTATTCATATTTGGCTATTATTTTGTTTTTAAGTAGCTGACAATGTTTATTTAGATTAAGCAAAAATATATTGACTAGTCAGAAGATAGGAGACCTTTGAGAAAAAAAACATAATTTTTTAAAAGCAAAGCAATAATTTCTGTGGTCAAAATCTAAAGTAACCCTTTAGTAAAAACTGTTTTTGCGCGGTAGATATATGGACCACATGAAAAGAAGCCGCACAAAAAAAATATTCGAAAGTTTCATAAATACATATAACAAACAACTTTGTCGATATATTACAGATTTTTTTTTATGCTGCAGAGAGAGCCGCATAAAAAAAGTCGCAATTTGAAAATACGGTTAATTATTATCGAAATTTCTGAAAAAGTGCTTCTAAACAAAATAATTAACTTAATTACGCATGGAAAATTTGAAAACGTTTAATTTTTCGTAATAATGGAAGGGTTTTCAAAATGCACATATATAATTCGCTGCTACTCGCCGTGCTCCAATTTTCTGTGAGGAATTAGTTCAAAATCTCTTTCAGCACTTAAAGATACAATTTCAATTGATTTATTTTTTGGGGACCTTAAAAAAGTATAAGTTTTGTGACGATTTGCGGCTGATCAGTAGCTTGTTAGCATCACAATAACTAGGAATGCATGGTCGAATATTTTGGGGGGGGATTCTTAAATCTTTTTGGAATTGGTATTTATTTTAAGAAAATACTTTCCCGATTTGTTACAAAGCTGGATTCCAGTAT
>BMAO01028922.1:0-20113 GCA_019973975.1 Trichonephila clavata | reverse complement strand
AAATTCTCGTGTCACAGTGTTTGTAACCAAACTCCTCCGAAACGGTGTGGCCGATACTTATGAAATTTTGTGCGTATATTCAGTAGGTCTGAGAATAGGACGTAAACTATTTTTCATTCCGATATTGTAATTAGTTAAAAAGATATTAATTAAAAACCTTAAAACGCTAAATTGTCTTAACCCTGTGCGTTATTTTTCCCGCCTAGCGTCGTGAATGAACAGAGGGTGAAATTTTTCAGTATTCTCGACGTTATTTAAACAGCCATCCGATTTTTGTTTTTTAAATCAGACAAAAAATAATTACAGAATCGGAAAGATCATTTCTTTCGCCACGATACAGTATAATTTTTTTTGTAAAATAATATTTTCTATTCTTTTTAAGATTTTTTTAAAAAATAGTTAAAATTGATGCGTTTTTATGAAAATTATTTCGAAATCGTTGTGTATGAATTTATTTTCGTGTTATGAAAACGATATTCTACACTAAATAACTTCAAGCCTTTTTCTTTTAGAACCAGTCATTTAAAAAAAAATTCCCAAAACCTTTTTTTAAAGATTTTTCAAAAAATTGTCGAAATTTTTAACTTAACATTGAATAACTTCGTTATTTATTAAGATTATCATACGAAAATTTGTTGCGTTTGTAGAATAATGTTATAAAACTTCTGTGCGAAGATTGAAAAAAATTGCTTAAAAATTACGGATTTAAAAAAAAAAATTGTGATTTTCGTAAAATAATGTTATTGCAAGAAATAATCTAAACAGTATTTTTTGTACATTTTTTATTTAAAAGTACTTCGTTTTTGAAATTAATGTGTGAAGTTTGAAAGCATTAACTTAAAAATTAAACCCTAAAGATAAAAAATTTAATAAAAAATACGCGATTTTACAGTTTGCCAAGCCTTGGCGTCGAAAAATGGTTTCGCGCCAAATAGCTTTCAACTTTTTCACCTGAAACTTCACATCTAACTCAAGGGTTACACCAAAAAGTTCTGACTTAAACATGCGAAAATCAGCACATTTGGCGAGTAAAAAAAATGCGAGTGAAAAAGTTATTTTTGCTTCAATTTTCATCATTTCCTCTTTATATAATTTTCAAAATTAAATCATTATTGATGTCAGATTAAGATGAAAGAATGTATTCAATACATTTCTGAGATTCATTTAAAATATTTATCTGTATCAAATCAGTGATTTAAAAAATAAAAAGCCAAAAACTTTTTTGAACAAATTTTAATAAAACACTCAAAATACTTAAATCAATCATTTAATGATTTCATCATTAAAAAAGATAATTGCATGAAACTTTATTCCCATGTGTCGAACATTTCAAAAAATCCTCACAATTTTACTTCAAGATTTAAAATAGTAGTGAAATTTTGTAATTTGAAAAATTTCTACTTTTCTGTCTTTTTTCAACATACAACTATTTTTAAAAAGACTACATTTTCGTTTCCGAGGACTAAAAAACTGCAACGAAAGAATTGGAAAGTGGGTGAGTGATTTTTAAATTCGCACTGTTCACCTACTCGAGAGTTTTTGGCGACGGACTTCGAAATTTTAAGCCACGGTCAAGTGATGAGGACGACATCTGAGCTTTCACCCATCTCTCCTAATTACCACACCAACTTAAGAACAAATTTCGAAAAAGGGAGTTTTTATGATATAGTTACAGAAATCACTCACATGGCGCGCATACACACATAAGTGCTATCGTCCTAATTGAAACAGGAAATTCCCATGGGGATGAAGTAATTCACTATGTAAAAGCCCGTGCAACCCCGGGGTAAGCGTAAAGGAAAGAAACAAAGAAGTCAAAGTAATTTCGAAAAATAATATTGGAAGTGCTGATTTTGAAGAGAAGGGAAAATGTTAAACGAGAAAGCCATGATACGCACTCACGGGCCATGCACTCACATCGTACGTGTCACACCCACACAGAAGTGCTGGCGTCAGAAAAAAAGGAGGGGATTAAGTTATACCCTCGGTAAAAGCCCGTACAACGCCGGGCCGGGTCAGCTATAGTATATGTATATATATTGTCAATTTATATATATATTATATAATATCTATAAATAATATCTATAAATTGTCAATATGTATATATATATATATATATAAATCATTTCAAAGGAAATTATTGAAAGAATTAATATGAAGAAGGTAAAAGAATTCATACTAATCATTTTTCGGAAAAACTCTAAAATTACAAGATAGAAAATCGGTTTTCAGCCAAACTAGAATTTCATGGCGTTGCTCTATTGACTGTATTAATTAACTTTGTTTGAAAAATAAATGTGCTTTTAACATGTGATTAACTTGAATATATCATTAAAATCTCAATGTCTGCAATGCTTTGCATATTTTACAAATTTCTATGGATTTTCTTGGATTTAAATTCCAAAAAAAAAACAAAAAAAAAAAGAAAGTTGCAATTAATTTTCAGGTATATTAGTACATTGTTACCTTTCTCAACGCAACCAAGTTAAACTGAGATGGAATATCGTAAAACTTCTTTTAAAAAATTTATAAAATTTCATAATTTTGAAAAAAATTTCTATTGTTCTGCTTTTTTGCGCATAAATAATTTTTTAAAAAAGCAATTTTCCATTTCAAGTAGCCATAAAAATGCTACGAAAAAAGTTGCTAAAATCACAAAATGCCAGTTGTTGTTGTTGTCGTGTCCTTCCTGATGGAAAGGAATGAAAGTTGCCAGAGCCTGTGTGACAGGTTAAACTTCTTAACGATAGATGGCGACACCACCTATCTCCACAATTTAGGCGTGGAACTGGAGTGGAGAGAAATATTCTCCAACCCCCTGCACTCGTGGTTTCTGCTCCGACCACCCACAAGACTTTCGGACCCACTGATTTAACGAGCACTTACTCCGTGTGTACTTGGAAGTATTTGGTGGCGTCGGGCATAGAATCCAATGCTCTAACCACTAGGCTATCCACGGCTCTCTAAATACCACGGCCCAAATGCCAGTAATAATCAATTGTGATAAACCTACGGCAGAATTGACCAGTTTGAGGCTTATTGAGCATGTGCAGAAAGAGACAACTTTCTGATACGTTACAAATGATAGTTTTCTTTATTTTTATAAAAGCGGTTGAGAGTGAATATAAGAAAATGCTGAAATGTGTTTTCATAAGATAGTATTATTTACATTTTGAATCTTTCTTTATAATAAGCGGTCGTTTCAATAGTTAATGGTAAGAAATTTGCATTTATTATTTTATCAAAATGGAGAAAAATTATTTTTTAAAAACTAAATTAATATTGTTTTTTTATTATTCATTACAAAATCAATTATTTAATCATAAAGTCGTACATTGTCTGTTTTCTTGTGGATTAAACTAGATTAGCTTTATAAATTAGAAATCGAAAATAGAAATTTAAAGAAAGATCTAATCACTGGGGGAAAAAAGAGGTAAAAAGCATATGTAACGCTGGGCTAAGCGGAGGGCAAAGAAACCTGTCTGTAAAAGAAAAGAAATTGAAGACATCTTGGAAAAGATAATTTTAATGACATAAGTATAGAAGTCTTTCATATATCGCGCATACACCCTCTCCCAGAAATGCTGACATCTGCGTGACGGTTCATTAGTTATTTAATAATAAATTCGTACATTGAAATTATTAACAGAAAATTAGAAATAATTAGAGTTTTATACTTGGAACGGAGGGAAAAGAAACCTGTCTGACAAAGAAAAGAAGTGGAAGAAATTTCTGAAAAGGGAATTTAAATGACATAAATATAGAAATCACTCACATCGCGCATACACACCCAGAAGTGCTGACGTCCAAGAAAGAAAGAGAAAAAAGGGAAAATTTTCATTGGGATAAAGTGATACCCATGTAAAAAGCCCATGCAAAATCGGGTCAGGCGGAAAAGATACAGACCCATCCAATGGGGCAAAGATGTGGAAGAAACTTTAAAAAAAAAAAAGAATTTTAATGACATTGATACAGAAATCACACACACACCATGAAGTGCTGACACTAAAAGGGAAAGGGGAAATTTCAAAGGCAAAAAGCTACACACTTGAAGAAGCCCGTGCAACACCGGGCCATGAAGCTAGAATATATATATTATTAACAATTAAAAAATTTCACTGAAAATAATTTTTTACCTTTTATTCACAAATTAAAATAAATCCAATACTAATTTTTGATTTAAAAAATTATTATATAGTTAATATAAATAGTCAAAAACAATCTCAAAATAATAAAAAAGAGTGTTATAGTAAAATAAATGTAGTATAAAATAATAAATGAAGAAAGAAAAACCGTTTTTTTTTTAAAAAATTTTCTCTTTAGTTTACTCAATACATTCTCACATATTTCTACAATTTTTCTATTTCATCTTTAAATACTAGGGTTTTTTCTAATAAAAAAAATTACTACCTAATGAAACAAATTGGAAATTCTTTTTCTTAAAGAAAAAAAGAAAAGAATTACATATAAAAATCCCCCCCCCCTCTCCCTTTTCTGAGCGATTCAAATACATAGAAAACTTTTTTTTAAAATCTTCTTAACTGCATTAAAGTATTCTTCGTTAAGACTATTTCAAAATTACTTATGTAAAATAAGCCTGACACTGATGTTAGTTTATTTAATTTCTTAAAATTTTCTTATGAATTCTCTTTTAAAGGTATGCTTGTAATTTAGACTCTTTTTGTAGCAGAATAACAGCGCAACTTTTATTTCTCTCATTTACATCACTGTTTGTGATGCAGCCAAAAGTATGAAACTAAGACCAATATGGCGTTACTCTTTCGCACTAAACGGTTCATTTTATCAGTCTAACCTAGGGGCTCTTAAACTTTTCGGGGTGACAATCTCATTTTTCGTACAAAAATTTTGTGTGATCCCATAAACATTGCGTAAAATTTGCGCACGTTTGGGTACTTCTTGTGTTTTATTTGTAGTACATTATAGTTTTCCATTGATGATAATAAGCGATAAGTTCTACTTTGAATATCATGATATTAAAATTTTAATTCAGAAGCAAAATTAAAGAAAATTATATTATGTAATTATATATAAGCTATATAAACTCTTTTTTCAAGAGTAGCTATTTTGAGTTCACTTCTGTGCTTAAATTAACTCCTTTTATTAACAATGGCATACACAAGATTTAAGTATCGATGAGAAGGATGTGCTTGATTATTTTTTACAAGCTTTTATTTAACTTACAATGTATGTATGTATGTAATTTGTTCGGGTGGAATCAGGGGAGGTTCTAGGGCCGGACAAACCGGACCTCAGTCCGGGGTGGCAAATTTTAAGGGCAGCATTTGAATCAATTTTGAAAAATACTTTTTTTTTTTAACCGAAAATTTGAAATATTATTGGGTGTGAATTTGGAATTTCATGAAACGTATCTTTCTTCCTTATTTTGCACTCTGTATGTTTAATGAGAGTTTATTTTATGTTGAAACTTTTATGTTATAACGAGGCACGAGTATATGTTAAATCACGAAATTTAATATGCATACACATCTTTCACTAGTAACTTTCTCCCGAAATGAGGTCACAACGGACATTCCTTTCACTCTTCCGATGTCCGGTGACACCTGTTCAAAAGGGGACAGAAGTAAAAAGAGGTTTTGGTCGATAGAGAGCCACAGGAAATGTTTTATTTCAGTCTTGAGTGTAGTTACTATATTTCAAAACGAACACTTGTGATCCCCACCATCAGTAGACTATTTTTCGAAGAAATTGGCCTGCTGAAATGGACGATTCCTTCTCTTAAATTTTATTTGTTTGAAATAATAGCAAGTAATTATGTCCATAATTTCAAATTATTTTGAATTTTTTCATTATTTAGCGAATTATTTCGAATACACACACACACACATATATATATTGTTATGCTGAATTTTTGTTCGCTGGAATTATTCAAGTTTTATAAGTGCGTATATTTATGTGAACAATTTATCTTTTTAAATTAAAATTTTTGCTCTGGGCAAAGGGGCGGCATTTTCCTTTTTTTTGTTGTTGTTCTGGGCGGCAAAACTGCTAGAGCCGGCCCTGGTGGAATCTTGCAACTCAATTTTGAAGCTGATATCTGCAACCCATTCAGCTGAAATTTTATATACATGTCTAGTTTGGATGACAATGCATGTTTTGACCATTTATATTCTGATATTGCAATTAATTAAAAAGATATTAATTAAAAACTTTAAAAAACTAGTTTTGGGCGCCAATTTCGATATGTCTGCATTGTTTTAATAATGTTATTGTTACAACAATGACAAAAGTTGGCGTCGAAAATCGGTTTTCAGCCAAACTGGAATTTCATAACGTTGCGCTATTGACTGTATTAATTAACTTTGTCTAAAAAATAATTACATTACTACAACGTAAAAATAATCTAATTTCTACAACGTATGCAATTTTCTTTTTTACAAATTGCTATCTGTTTTCTTGGATTTAAATTCAAAACAAAAAAAGTAGAGCTTTTTTTCAAGTAGATTGGTACATTGTATGCCTAACTAAGTTAAACTAAGATGGAGTATTGTAGAAATTCTTTAAAAAATTTATCTAACTTTATGAAACTGAGATAAAAAATAATTACAGAATCAGAAAGATCATTTATTTCGTCCAGATACAGTATAATGTTTTTTACAAAATAAAAATATTTGTATTTCTTACGATTTCCCCCCCAAATGATTCAAAATCGATGCGTTTTTATGAAAATAATGTCTAAATCGTTGCGCATGAATTTTTTTTTTGTTTAAAGGAATCGACATTCCGTACTAAAAAAGCTCATACTTTGCTCTTTTAGAATCAGTCATTTAAAAAATAAAATGCCAAAAACTTTTTTTTGCGTTTTTTCAAAAAATACTCAAAATTTTAATTTAATGTTTAATAACTTCGTCATTTATGAAGATAATCTCGTAAAACTTTTTTTTCGTGTGTAGAATAATATTACCCAAGATCTGTAAGAAGACTGAAAAAATTTCTTAGGCATTACGTATTTAAGGAAAAAAAATTGTGTTTTTCGTCTAGTACCCTTTTTGCGAGAATTCATTTAGCTAGACTATTCGAAAATAACCGGAAAACACCTAGCAACAATGGTGAGTTGAATGAGATGAACAGACTGAGAAACCTGTCCAATGATAACTAAAAAGCAAAAAATAAATTAAAAGTAAGAAAACTTTTTGAAAAACAAGCTCTTATTTAAACGCGCTAAAAAGAATTAAATAAACTGTTCCTGTAAAACTTTTTTTACTAAAAAATTATAACGTCATTACACAGTTTATCTGATATAAAAGTTTGCTTCAAGATTTAAGTACTCGTATTCAATTAGTTTGAAATTTTTAAAAATTAATATCAATCAAATCAAGTTATTTAATTTATTTGTTTATCTACACAGATAAATCTTGCGACAAGCTTTTATATCATACTAGCTTTTACCCTCGGCTTCGCTCGCATTGATGTCTTCGCGTTGATGTTTGATTCGTTATGACAAAATCGTCATCAATATCATTAAAAAGTAAATAAAATATGATAATTCTTTTATTACTTGACTGGGACAGTTAAAATTTAAACATTCTAAAACTGAGCTTAGTTTAAAAAAACTGAAAACATACTTTATTATAATAATTAATAACAAAAATTCAATAATTTAAATTAATAATATTTTAAAAAGTTGAAAGCATCTACTTTTAATATATAATTCCTCTTTAAAAGACCTCAAAACAGAATATTTTTCTAAGATGCTTTTGTATATTGTATTATATGTTCTTCCATCAGTTACAAATATGTGAAAATTTCAGGCATTGGACACACGCGAAAAGGCTACATATAGTTGGTCAAAGAAAAGGCATTGTTTTTCGAAATACTGAAATGCTTTTCCCTGCTACCAGCAATGTTTGCCCTTGCGTTTGTTAATAGTAACAGAAAAACTGAGTTTGACTGGAAATTGAACTCGTTTGAATTGAAACGGTAGGTCAATGGAGATAATTGAAATTCGAAGGTATGATAACACTTTCTCTTTTCATGACACCTGTTTAAATAAAGGCACCAAAT
The DNA here is from genome assembly GCA_019973975.1 of Trichonephila clavata. Lineage (NCBI taxonomy): Eukaryota > Metazoa > Arthropoda > Arachnida > Araneae > Nephilidae > Trichonephila > Trichonephila clavata. Next base: position 12,070 of record BMAO01028922.1, on the reverse strand, counting down.
ATATACTGCATCAGTTTTGTAATTTGAAGCCTTGTTCCATTACATAGTCGAGAATAATTGAGGTTTTCCCTAAGCATGACTGGTACATTTAGCTTTAACTGAAGTTTATGTGAGGGTACACGGGAAAGTTCAAGCGAATTAAAAAACTTAGTGGGATATGAAGTGTTTTGTTCTTTATCTGTGATTGTATTCCTTGATAAATATTTCTTTATTCACCCCAGCACGTCGTTTAAATTTTCAGTGTTGATTTTATTGACAATGTCATTGTTAGGCGCCAATATTGATCATGCGCACAACAAATGATCACAATTTAAATTTTGTTGCAAGCCCGGGGGAATATCAGCAATAAAATCTGCATCATTTTTTACAAAATTACAAAATTCTCTGAAAAGTAAAATATAACCTCCAACACATCTGCTTCCAAACATCCATCACCGATTTTTAGTTGCATCTCTGCATTATGTTCCGAATTTATGTCGTTGTGAAGATACACTCCCATATTCGTTTTCAGACTGAATTTTTCAACTTTCGCCCATAAGTTTGATGATTTAATACAGGTTCTGATTTCATCTTTTGATATACCTCTCTGGATTACAGGGAGAGCTTTTTTTTGTCAGAAATCACCAGCCAATACATAAAACTACCATTCCTCGCATGTCTGAAATATCTTGTAAATCCTGAGGAGTCCACGATTTAACGCTTCTACAGCTTTCTTGTGAAACATCGTGCTTTCAATTTACACTAAAAGATTACTTTGTAGAAGCATACTGCCTCCAAAGCTACTTTTACAGATGGGCGAATCTTCATGTGCAATATTCAACGGTAATTTTAAAACGGAATGTGCAGTATGACCGTCGGCCAGTAGTGTCGCAGCTATACTGGAAGAAGCCACAGCCAACTTCTCTCTTCTCTCTTCTTTTCTGATGGGAATTAATAATGTGTTTAGCAAAAACGTTTTTCTGGTTCCTCAGAGGCGTCGAGAAAAAAGAGTACACCACTGCTAGATTCTATTTTACGTAACACTTGATGGAAAATATCACTTTGTTCTGGAGTTAAATGAGAGATTAATTATGTTACTTGATCTTGCAATGCTATAAATTTGTAGTATAATTCTCGAGCAATTTCATTGTCAAAGTCATTTCCGTCGACTTGTCACAGACGAATCATTCCAAAATCATGTAGTTTCTTCCCAACCATTGTGAAAGCCTTATTTTCAATTGTTATTAGCGTTTCATTGTAGATGTGTTCATTGAAAGGCATATCTGCTTGTACTTGCTGCAGTCGTCGAAAAATATCCTCTGCCATGTACTCTTTGTACTTATTTCAAAGCGTTTGAGGATTAGAAAGACCACAAAATGATATAAGTATAGCGTACAGTTCCTTAATTTTATTTGGCGATTGAGATTGTATGGCTTTTTCCATAGTAATATCTAATATATCTTCATAGTAATACCTCCATGTAAAATATCTAAGTTCAGTGTAACGGAAAAATTTTGTGCAAAATATGAATATTGTGGAATTAGGTTAAAACAAATCCAAAGTTTTAAATATTACTATAATATATTCATTTTATGGGAAATCTTCAATAACGTGGGCTGGATTTTCTACCGCCAAATCCTCTTTTCTAGCCGAAGATCGATCGCCAAGGCGTATCCTTGAGAGGAACCGGTTTGTAGTAACCAATGCGATACGATTCTCCTCAGAGAAATCTCCGCGTAGTAATACATTGTATTCCTGACATTCGGGTTTTCATTTCAGTGCTGCTGTTTTCTGAAAATATTACCAGTGTAATTTAAAGGGCAGGTTAAACGATTTCTCAAACTCACATTTTAAACTTTTTTATCTCAAAATCAGATTTAAAAAAAACTTTATGTACATGTCAACTAAGTTAAGTTTCAAGTTTTTTCTTTTCAAAGCAAAGAGTTATTATTTAAATTCGAAGCAAAATTACATTATTTTTATAAATATGAGACATAAGTATCAAATGAAACATAGTTTTAATTTTTTTTGCCAGAACAAAGGAAAATAATTATTTATAATAAGGAAAAAACACACATTTTAGTACGATCAATGCAGATTGTCAACAATGAGACAGAAAATAATCCAGAAATCTCAAATAGCTTACTATCCTAAATATCTATTATTTGTTTTATCTCATCATTACCTTAATTTTTAAAGGAGATAATCACTCACATTTTTCGAAATAATCGAATGCTTTTCTGAAAAAATTTTCTTCCTTTATATATATTCAGAGATGATTTATTTTTTAAAAACATAGATTATTTTATATTGGGTCTTTTTTTAGATAAAATAGTTACAAGGATTTTATTATAATTTGGAAGGGAATATATACTCAATCCATATGCACTCAATGTGTAAGATACAGTACAGTATCTTACACATTTTATAATTTTCATTATATTTCTCTTTATTTAATTGCAGATTTTCGAAAAAATAGCGATTTGCAAAAAGCTGTTGATATTGTATGAGTTTCTGAATAGTATAAGAAAATTCATTTCTGCTCCAGATAATAAAATTGGGCGCCGTAACCTAGTGACCAAGGCAACGGACTCGTGGCCAGCGTATCATGAGTTCGAGCCCAATACCGCTGAAGACCCGCAATGTAGGGGGGCAATGCACAAAAAAATCTATCGATGCTCAAACATTCTCCCGTTTGTGGGGTGTAGAAGTTAGGAGAGGGGGTGCCAGCTCAGGTGTTGTCCTCGTCACTTGACCGTGGTTAAAAATTACGAGGTCAATTTCCAAAAGCCCACGAGTAGCTGAATAGTGTGGCACTTATATTTACTCACTCCAGATGATAAATGTGCTGAAAATAAATCTCGAATTATCCACGCATAATAAAGCTAGAATTTTATACAACCAAAACATCACGGCTCCTAGGATTCCTGGAAAGAGGTGACTGTAAATTGATATCTTATTTGCACCACTTTGAATGAATAGGGAATTCATTAATCAAGAGTTCATTAGGGGTTATAAGCAACAACAACACATATTTATTTATCTTAAATTGTGATTTCAAAATTAAGTATCTATATATATAAAGGAGAAAAGCGACTCACTGACTGACTGACTGACTGACTGACTAATCACGAAATATCTGGAACTATTCAACCTACAGATTTGAAATTTGGTAGACATGTTCCTTTGATAGAGTAGACATCAGCTAAGAACGGATTTTCCGACATTCGAAACGCAAGGGGCGTTACGGGGGGTTAAGGGCTTTAATAATAATTGTTTCCATGTTTAAACTACTTGATGTACAAACTTGAAATTGGGTAAGCGGATTCCTTTCAGAGAGTAGAGATCCGCTACAAAATGAGTTTGGTGAAAATCGACCCCCAAGTGGAGTTGCAGGGGCTTAGGGGGCGTTATAGATAATTATTTCCATTTTTAAACTATTTGACGCACTGTCTTTAAATTTGATATATAGATTCCTTTCGTAGAATAATGATCAGTTACAAAACGGGTTTTGTGAAAACAGACATCTAAGTGGCGTTGTGGGGGATTAAGGGGCTTAATAGATAAATATATCCGTTTTTAAACTACTTCACCTACCTGCTTGAAAATTGGTAGGCAAGTTTCTTTCCTGGAGTAAATATCCGCTACAAAATGGGTTTGGAGAAAATTGACCCCCAAGGGGTGTTGCGGGGGCGGAGGTTTAAGGGGCGTTATAAATTCCTATTTTTAAGTTATTAGACGTACAGTCTTGAAACTTAGTAAGCAGATTCCTCTCATAGGGTAGAGATACGCTAAAAATGGGTTTCGTGAAAATTGCCCCCAAGTGGCGTTGAGGGGACTTAAGGGGCGTTATAGATAATTATTTCCATTTTTAAACTATTAGACGCACAGTCTTTATATTTGATAAAGAGATTTCTTTCATAGAGTAGAGATCAGCTATAAGAAGGTTTTGTGAAAACAGACCTCTAAGTGGCGTTGCAGGGGCTTAAGTGGCGTAATAGATAAATATTTTCGTTTTTAAACTATTTGACCTACCTGCTTGAAAATTGGTAGGAATGTTTCTTTCATGGAGTAAATATCCGCTACAAAACGGGTTTGGAGAAAATTGACACCCAAGGGGTGTTGCGGGGGTTAAGGGCAGATATAAATAATTATTTCTTTTTTTAAACTATTAGACTCACAGTCTTGAAATTTGGTTAGCAGATTCCCCTCATAGGATAGAAATACACTGCAAAATGTGTTTTGTGAAAATCGACCCCTAGGTGGTGTTGCGGGGGTTCAAGGGGCGTTATTGATAATTTTTTTGCATTTTTAATTAATTGGACGCACAGTCTTCAAATTTTGCTAAGCAGATTCCTTTCATAGAGTGCAATTCCCCTACAAAATGGGTTTTGTGAAAACAGACCCAGAAGTGGCGTTGCGGGGGCTCAAGTGGCATTATAGACAATTATCCCCATTTTTAAACTGTTAGACGTACAATTTTGAAATTTGATCAGCAGATTCCTCTCATAGGATAGAGATATACTACAAAATGTGTTTTGTGAAAATCGACCCCTAGGTGGCGTTGCGGGGGCTCAAGTGGCGTTATAGATCATTATCCCCATTTTTAAACTATTAGACGTACAGTCTTGAAATTTGATAAGCAGATTCCTTTCGTAAAGTAGAGAACCGCTACAAAATGGGTTTCGCGAATATCAACCTACCAAGTTTAATTTCGGGAGATTAAGAGGCGTAATCGATAAATATTTCCATTTTTAAACTATTTGATCATCCTGCTTGAAAATTGGTAGGCATGTTCCTTTCATGGAATAGAGTTCCTCTAACAAAGAGTAAAACGAAAATTGACCCCCAAGGATGGTTGCGAGGGGTCAAGAGGAGTTACAGAAAAAAATTCCTGTTTTTAATTGTTAGACCCATATACTTGAAATTTGTTAAGCATGTTTCTTTTGTTGAATAGGGATCCACTAAGAATAAATTTTAAGCAAATCAAGTTCTGGGGGGTTGCAGGAGGTTACTGGGACGTATTGACAAAAAAAAATTACTTTTTTCGAGCTACAAGGACTATAATAATGAAATTTGGTTTGCATTTTTCTTTTGTTGAATTGAAATCCGCTAAGAGCGGTAATTTTGGAAAACGGCTCTCAACGGGATTACGGGGATACTGATAGTAAAACTTTTGTTTTTTTCTGTTAGATTTAGACTTGAAATTTGGCTTGCATGTTCAATTTACGGAGTAGAGATCCACCGAAAATTGGTTTTGCAGGAATCCACTTGGTTTTTGAGTTACGAAAGAGCAAACATCATTCTATGCTTCAATTTTAGAGATTTTTAGAAAATACAAATTAGATGAGTTCTGCCCTTTTTTTTTTTTATCAACACTTGACAGTTACAGGTATAAGTATATTTTTCAATTCAATCGAATTCTTAATGCTAGGACTTAGATATCAATAATTTATACATATATATAAGCAGTAAAAATTTATAAAACATCATGAAATACCCAGCGAAGCGGGCGGGTAACAGCTAGTTTTTTATAAAACTAATTAACTGAATTCAAAATAAAAAAAACTCTAGAATTAACTAATGCCTTTTTGAAATCCTACATGATTTTATTCCTTTAATTTTTTTTACATACATCTGTGTAAAATAATTAAATGATTTTTTTTTCTAAACAGGATATAAGATGTAAAAATTCTTTTCGTTGAAAATGAGTGATTTCCATTTTGTACAATTTATATTTCAATATTTGAACCATATTAAACTACAATTTTAACAAAAGTTATAATTGACATGGTTTAAATATCCATGTAAAAATTAAAATAGAATTTGCATTGAGACAATGATGAAATAACAAAATTTATGTGCTCCTTAATCCATTGTTTTCTAATAAAAGTTAATAAACATTTAAAAACATGTAAATCTCAAAAACTCGGAAAATGATTTTAAAATATCATATTATTACTTGAAGATTGAATATATTATGCCAACTGCAAAGTTTTAAAATGAATGTTGAAAAAAGGAATGTGTTCTGGAAAACACTTTTCTCCTTGCAAAACAAGAATGGGTTTTCATCAACAAGACTTAGAATTTTTCAGATGTCATAGCCAATCAGATGTCATAGCATTACTTTCGATTTGTTTAAAGACCATACCCAATAAAAATATGATTCATATCATTTTCTTAATTTCAGAACTTAAAACAAATATTAGTTAAAAAAAATCAATTAATTCAGCGTTTTTTGAACTGTGGGGCGCGCGCCTCTGGGGAGGCGGGATAATCCTACAAGGGGGCGCGAGCATGTCGAAGCTCATATATCGTCCTCGTCACTTGACCGAGATTCAAAATTACGAGGTCCTTCACCAATAAACCTTTTTCAAAGTAAGGAATTATTATCATTTGAAGACGAAGGCAAATTACATTATTTTTGCAAATGCATGACATAAATATCAAATTACAAATAGTCTTTATTTTTTCCACTCCTGAGGAAAATAATAATTCATAATTATGAAAAAATTCACATTTCAGTATAATCAATATAAGAATTTCTAGACAACATATATTAAGTCGGATCTAATCTAGAAATTTTATCTCTTACTATTCTAAATAAATTATTTGTTTTATCTCTTTATCATTATATATATATATATTATATATTATATATTAAAGGAGATAAAGGAGATAATCTCTCATATTTTTAGAAGTAAACAAATACTTTAGTTAAAGTTGTTTTTTTTACAAAACAAATGCTTTGGATTTACCTCCATTATATTTATTCAGAGCTAATTAATTATACACAAAGATTAATTCATACAAAGTGTTTTTCGATATAATAGTTAAAAGATATAATTTGGAAATGAATATATACTTGTAGTATGGTATTTTATTTCACATTTCTCATTGCTTTTCTCTATTTTTTTATTAATAGTTTTTGGAAAAAAAATGAAGATTTACAAAAAAATTGTTGATAATATTGCGTAAGTTAGTGAATAGTTCAAGAAAATTCATTTCTGTTCCAGATAATAATATGTGTGGAAAATAATTCCTGAATTATTCACATATAATTAATTTAGATTTTGTAACAACTGAAACATCATGACACTTAGGCAGGATTCCTCTGATAGAGGGATACAATTTATATCTTATACGTATTACTTGATTTAACAGGAAATCGATCAATCATCGATTAAAATATATTTATTTTGAATTAAAACACCAAAATTTTAGCATTTATTTATAAAACAAACTAATGCAATTTAGAACAAAGAATTTTAGAGGTTTGCAAATGCCTTTTTGAAATTTCTTTATTCCTTAAAATCCTACATGATCTTTTTTTTAATTGTATTCAGTTAAGAAAAATTTATTAAAGATCTTGTTTCATTTAGTAAAACACTTTAAAAAACATGTGTGCAAAATAATTGAATGATTTTTTCCCCTAAACAAGATATAAGATGCAAAAATTCTTTTCAATGTAAATGTGTGTGTGAATGAGCTTTTAATTTTCCATTCATAATAATTGAGAACGAACAAAAATGTTGTAATTATAAACATTTGCCAATATGAGCATCCCTTTTATTTTTGTTCAAAACTAAAGCAAAAATTCTTCTGATCTTTCATGTTTAGAAAGACCCCGTTTTTAGGTCAACAAATCTATAGTACTGTTTTTGCGGCATGGTCCAAAAGATTCAAAAAAAGGGGAATGTCAAGAATAGGGAATTTCTTTTGTCAAGAATTGGCGAGTGTTTCAAATACTTGAAAACTATCCTTCAAGTTATACTGAGAATTTATTTTTCTCTATTTTTGCTGCTTCGCTACTATAGCTCACTTCTTGTCTGAGAATCATCAGTTTAGAAATCTTTTTTTTTTTACCAGTCATATTATTGTAAGCGATCTACAGTTTTAATTAAATGTCTTCAACGAGTACGAAATATGAAATATTATGAGTTTTTTGTTCAGTGATTAATTATATAAAAATACTAGCCGCGCGGGTATGACGGCTAGTATTTGAACTGATCAACTAAATTTGTTTCACTTGTTAAAAAAAAGGTCCTCTGTTTACAACAAATGAAATCTATATTTTTTCTATATTTATTACAATTGAAACGAAATGCTATAATTTTCATACCAATTAAAAAAAATTACGAAGTTTGTATTCCTTTTTTTATAGACTATGTGTTACTTAGACAAAGTCACAACATTTTAAATTTTATGAGCAGCAAAAAAAAAAAAAAAAAAAATCAAATGTGCTCATTTAAATTTCTAATATTCTTATCCCTATGAGAAAATAAAATAATTTTGAAAGGTAAAAAAAAAGTCAATTCTTGAAAACACTAATCTAAAATAAAGTTCAAGTAATGATCACTGCATATAATTTGCACAATTTAGCCAAATAAAAAACACGCATAAAAGCTATTTACCTAATCACTTACATATTTTTCAAAAAATTTATAATGTTATAAAATCAATCAAAGTATTGAAAAATTAGGAATATAAAATGTTTGCATTATTTTTATATAGTTTGACAAAGTTTAATATTAAAATATGCTCTGATATTAAAACATTTGTAATAGCAAATGTGCTTAAATAAAGTTAAAGCTTTTTAGTAATTGAATTTAATAGAAGCGTTGCGCTAGAAAGATGAAATATATACATGTTTGATGGATTAGCTATTGAATGACTTTTGGAAGAATATTGTCCCATATTCATTGCATCGCTAAAAATTATTCAACATTTCTTAAAACTAAAAATTAAATTTTAAATAATAGTAATCAAATAGTGTTATTAATTAAAAAACAACAAAAATGGACAACTAAGTTTATAAATTAATTTAACATTGAAATTTAAGAACATGGGTTCTTTTGGCTGCAGACTTCAAATTTATATGCAATCACACCTCAGGTGGGGCGTTTAATTTGTATTTTATTAACTACCACACAACATCATTCGAGAAATTTGAAATCCCGTTTCTTATATTTTTTTAAGTCGCACTTGCGGAATTTCACAAAGTGGATTTTTGGTAAAATCAGGATTCGAACCCATGACTAATCTTTTAGACTGCGACCCATTAAAAGAGATAAAAGCTGTAAAAATACCTTATACGAAGTAAAAATAGACGTGAAAACTAAATACTATGTAGAATTTTCCCTTAGAATGTAGATTCTTATAAATAGGTCTGTACCGCGGAAATCTATCACGAACTGCAGTCTTTTAATGAATAAAAGAAAGTAGAAAATAGAACGACTGATTTTAAGCATTAAAGAAATAAACTTTATTAAAAAAAGATTTTTTGAATGGGAAATAAATTGATTGATTTGAACATACTAAATTGTATTAAACATCTTTAAATTTCATAAGAATTTCATTAAACTTACCAATAATTTTATTTTATATAATTATTCCACTTAACAAATGGTTAGAAATTTGTATTGTTTTTAATATAACAATTATAAATCAAATAATAAATAGAATGTTTCGATAAAATGAATTTACTTAATTAAACCAATACTTAAATTAAGCCTTTTAAATTCATTAGAATTTCATGCTTCAGAAAATAATGTAGGCAAAATGCAGAATCTTCCTCCAAATTGTATACACAATATATGTAGAGAGAGACCTTACTTTTTTTACTTTTAAATTAGTATTAAAGATACATAATTCATTCTGCATTTCTTGGTATAAATATTCTCGTAAAAAAAAATTTAAGTATTCGAATATTCTTTTTCAAATTTTTCATAAAATGACACTTTTAAATTAACGAATGCTTCATTTCATAGAGAATGCCATTTTCCAATTCCATGAATATTATTATTGACAAATCTTAACACGTTCACCAGATCAAATAGCAACATAAACCGTCAGAATAAGCTGTTTTACATTAAATAAAAATACCTCAATTGTTAAAAATAATTAACTAAATTTAGTTTTTAAATAAATATGTTATAGAATACATATTTATATAAATATATATGTAATTAAATAAATTATATATAATTTATTATTTTAAGAAAATAAATATTATAAAGTTAATAGGTAAAAAGAATCTAAAGATAATTTAGTAAATCACTCGAGTAATATAAGGACGCTTTTTAAACTTTGTTTTAAAGTGTGATTCCCAGAGTGGTTATACAGACCCCAAGGTCTATGACGACCTCAAGGTCCACGTCAGCAAAACAATGATTTGGGGTCCATTGAGGTATAAGGGTTATGATATGGATCTCATAAAACAAAACGTGACTTTAATTTAAAAAGAAAATTAATCAAGTGGAAACAAATTTTACCCGTTAACAGATTTATTTACTAAATTTAATGAGTTAGTTTGTACTTATAGGGGACCATGAATTTTATTAAAACAAGAACTATTTCAGCATTCTCCCAGATCAGCTAAGGATAATACTTGAGATCCGAATTTTATCAATTGGACACAGACAATCTGTCAGGACATATTAACCTACGTTCAACAGTTAGATGCCTTTAATTCAGATTTTGAAACCAGGGTGAGAATGCTTTAACTATGGTAATACCACTAATCGGCAATGGATTCATATGGTCACATTGAAGAAAAAATGTCACATTACAATAAGGACTGATCGTAATGACCTCTAACGAAGTCTTAAAGTTTAGAAACAGATGTCAGGAATTTTGGCTTTAAAAGTGAAAACCTGTTATTAGTCCCGAACTATAGAATATCACGAGGAAATTTTAAATTGCTTTTCCTAGTGTGAAGGAGTTTCAGCGCAGTTGCCTATCTCCAAAACTAAAAAACAAAAACAAAAAATTGGACACTACTAACAGAGGAGATTTAAGGTTAAATCCGACAAAATTGATACCAAATGTTGAAAATTTGATATTGTAACACCAGATCCTCCCATTAAAATCATTTGTTTATTGTTCAGTTATTTTATTTAACAGTTTCATTTATTAATTGACCTTTAATTTAATTAATTCACAGTGATTTTTAAATTTTAAACGCTATACTCATTACAGATAGAAATTTAATTACTTTAAAGCAGGGGTAGTAGTACCAGCTGTCAAAAAGACAGTTAAGTTGATAAATTTGCAAAAACTCAATATTAATTAAGCAGGAGTCTATCCCAAACATTGCCCCTGAAAAACATGGCAAGGGGTCTATGAGACGAAAAAGCTTGGGAACATATGTTTTGAAGAGTCCAGCAAAAAACAAATGATTTATTACATATATAGTGAAAATCACTTAACACGAAACTGAAGAGACTGAAATATTTTTTGAAGAATTTCGTTAAAAGAATTTCGTGTTAAGAGATACTGCAAAAATAAATAAATAAATAAAACATATAAACAAAAATAAGTTTATTAGAGCTTATTTTATCTACATAGAATGTATATGCATGTATTTCATAAAAATCAGTGAAACAAAAACATTACAAGAACTAAATTAAATTAATACAAAATTTTAAAGTTTTTTGAAAAACAAAACATTTATTGAGTTTTTGGAAAATAATCTAATATTTTTCTTTGCATTGGCTTTTTTAGCATCAAACTGTCAACAAAGTGTTCGATGTCGTTCATTTTGTTATTCACTTCACCATTGGAATGCGTGTGTGTGTCTTAATAACTGCGCACACTTTGTATTGTGTTAAGATAAAAGCACTGCAAATTTCTAAATCTTTAGTGAAGTAACAAACATGAAAAAAAAAATGTTTGTAAAAAGTCACGCAATTAAAATATGATACTATTTGGTATTTTCAAATCAGGCCATATATTCAAGGGAAATCTACAACCTTTCATAATACTTATTATCTAATGTCTTAAATTTAATCATTTGCATTTTTTTTCAACTACCTCTTTTATAAACTGGGAAATTGCATTTCATGAAAGGTTTCTGTAATATACTCCTGGGTATAAAAAGCTGCATTTTGAGGAATAATTCTATATGTTTAATTAGAACATTAATTTTTATTTAATATTAAAATATTTTTGTATATTTTGTTTTTTAAAGAGCAGCAGCTGAGTTGTGATTTGAATTTTGATTTTAACAAAGGTCTATCATGTGAAACTCTGCAAGTGCTAATTATAACGTGAAATGGGTGGTATTCTGTACAAGTTAGGATAATACCAG
>BMAO01028921.1:0-165906 GCA_019973975.1 Trichonephila clavata | reverse complement strand
GTATTTGTCACTTTCATGAAGTTCTTTTACTTTTTTTGTTCTGTTTTATTTATTTACTTAAGATTTTAACGGGACCATTCATAAATTGAACCCATGTGGCAGAGAGGTAGAGTATCGGTTTTGCATGCTACATGTCCAGGGTTCAAACCCCTATCTTATCTAGGTTGACTCAGCCTTTCATCCCTTCAGTGGGTCGATAAATGAATACCGCCGGCTGGATGGCGTGGTTGGTTTGTCACTGACCTTCTACACCTAAGGTTACGTGTTCGACCCCGGCCCAAGTCGGTGGATTTTCATGATGCAGAAAATCGACAGTGGCCATGCGGTATGATTATACGGCATGTAAAATATCTCTAGTGGGTCTGTTTGGCTTAGGTGCTCTCGGCAAAATTAAAAATCCTCATTCAGGTTCGCATCGTTAGAGGTCAGGTGCCTCCCTTTGGGGAGGAAACTGGACGTCAAAATTACCTATATGGTGTCGCGCTAAAAAGTGATACCAGCTCCTGGGGAATGTACTAGGTCTTCAAAGGTTAAAACACCAATGCGCAGTCCCATTAGAAAAAAAGTGAGTATCAAACTTGCTTGGAACTAAATACTGGGGGTTACACATCAGACTGACCATCGTACCGGAACATCTGCTCATGCACCTCATCACCCATGGTCACAAAAACTGAGATGGGCACAACAGGCATTAGTCCTTCAATAGTCTGTTGCGCCACTGAGTTCAGTTGAGTTTAATCATTCAAAGGGAAAAGTATTAACTATTAAAACATTTTTAGGTATGATCAGCTATGTTTTGTCCAACACATTACAATCAAAAGAAAGTTTAATATTTATATTAATTCATGAAAAAACTTAGTGTTTATAAAAATTTAGTTATTAAAGAAGTAGTTAACTGAAAAGTTTGAAAAGAGCTTATCACTGTATGCACAACTTGCTTATAGTACCTTTAAATACACTGCTGCCACCGTAAATGCAACAACCTGAAGGAAGCACGCAAATAACATGAAATTTACAACATGCATTAGCGGAAGTGAGATATACAAATGATTAGAATTTCAGCGCAGACACACATCACGCACACCTGTGGCTCCACCTCAAAGCTCTATTTAAGGCTTGGAGATTTCGACGATTTCAAGTTCGGCAATTGTGTTTTTCTTGTGGTTTTTTCAAAAAACGATCACTTGTCGCGTAGAAAACAGCGATCAGCTTTTGATCAAGTGTCCGAGTTCGACAGAGGATGGATAGTGGCCTGCCGAGATTGTGGATTATCTTTCATGGAAATCGGTAGTCGTGGTGGACGAAACCAAACAACTGTAATGCGGATATGGGACCGTTGGATGCAGGAGGGTACGACGGCCCGAAGTGGTCGATCGCATCCACCTCAGTGCAAACACTTCACGTGAGGACTGGCAAATTGTGCGCATCCGTTTACAGCAGAGTGGTCTGTCCGCAAGACATCCATTGCTTGGTCTACCCTTGACGCAGAACCACAGACGTCTCCGCCGCCAATGGCGCGATGAAAGAAGAATGTATGCGGCAGAATGGAATGAAGTTGTCTTTACTGATGAGTCACACATCTGTCTGCAACACCACGATGGTCGGATTCGAGTCTGGAGACACCGTGGAGAGAGGATGCTGAACAGCTACGTTATGCACCGCCACACTGGTCCTGCACCGGGTATTATGTATGGGGCGGTATTGGATATCACTCTCGCCCTCCTCTAGTACGCAATGCCGGTACTTTAAACAACCAGCGCTACATCTCCGAGGTGTTGAGTCCAGTTGTCCTTCTTGCCTTCAGGGCTTGGCCACAGCCATATTTCAACAGGATAATGCGCGACCACACGTGGCACGCATTGCCAAAGGTTCTTCGTCAATCACCAGATTGAATTGCTCCCTGGCCGGCTCGCTCTCCGGATCTTTCGCCGATAGAAAACATGTGGTCCATGGTTGCTCAACGATTGACCCAGATTACACCCCCAGCTGCCACCTCAGATCAATTTTGGCAACGTGTGGAAGCTGCTTGGTCTGCTGTATCCCAAGAACACATCCGTCTTTTTTAATCAATGCCGAAGCGTGTGGCAGCGGTGATCTCCAACAATGGCGGCTACTCTGGCTACTGATTCTGGCAGGAACCACACTTCACAAAAGTCTATAAATTTAATCTTTTGATACTTGGTCAACATGTTATCTACAAAATAAATTTTGTTTTGCTATCTCTTGTCTTTCTGGGTGTTGCATTTACGGTGGCCAGCAGAGTATATTTTATTTTTAAAAATATATTTAATGAATATACCTTTTTAAATACTTGGTTTTGTATCTGTTAAAGCTAATATAAATTTTTGAACGTTTAAAATATGCATGGAAATCATACATAGCCTTAAAAAATATTCTCAAAAGCGTGAATGAAAGCATCAAAAGAAAAAGATCCTCTATTACTATTATACATTATTCTTTTATACTATACGCAACAGTCATGATAAAAAAATCATAGTAAAACATTATTTTCCATATTTCACGTAAACAATAAAGAATCTAATATGAAGATAAAACAAGAATCACACATGCACACACAATTCAATATCTGTAATGTGTTCATTGTATAACTGCATTATCTGCATAATCCTTATGCAAGTCTTACGTTCACTCAGATTCTGTCTATGCCTTGGTAGAGATTGCACTGTTGTTGCTGTAACTAGAGAAGAATTTTTTTATATGAATCATTAGTTTAATGCTTTAATTTATCATTAACCTTCTGTTTAATAAGCAAATATATATATATTTTTAAAAATCTGCAATTAAACTTTTATTGTTATTATCAGAAGCATAGTTTTCGTTTTTTCTACAAAACGGGGTTTTAAACACATTTTCTTATTAAAAAGGAAGGTTTAAAAACAAGTCTTTAATTTTACTAGAACAGTGTAATAACTATTGTCGCATTTATATTAATATACAATTATAAGGCAGTTTTTGTGCAACATAATAAAATTCAAACATAGATTTTTACATTTTTTTTTATTTTGAACCCCGGTGGCTGAGTGGTAGTGTATTGCACTTCCCCGTCACTCACAGGTCCGGTGCTCAAATCCCGACCTAGGCAAGTTCGTGGCTCAGCCTTTCATCTTTTAATTGGGTCGATAATGAGTTCCGAGCTTATGCTTGGGAATTAAACACTGCGGGTTTCGCGTCAGATTCGTCATCTGATCGGAACATCTACCTATGCACTTCAGCATCCAAGGTCATGAATACTGAGATGGTCACAGTAGTCCTTGACCCTCATGAGACGTTGGGAGTCAGTGAATTTTTACATCACACTGTTCAGCTACACACGAGGGCTTTTGGCAATGGACCTCATAATTTTGAACCATGGTCAGGTGAAGAAGACGACACCTAAGCTAGCTCCCCCTCTCCTAAGTACCACACCACATCAACGGGAAGACGTTTGAGCTCTCAACAGATTTAACGTGCATCGCTTCCCTACACGGCGGGTCTTCAGTGGTGACAAGCCAATCACGAGTCCATTACATTGACCACTAGGCTGCCGCGGCCACCCATGGGCTGTTATGCAGCAGAGTTTAATTTAGTTTTTAGTTTTATGTATTTTAAATGTCGTTCCCAAATTTTTTTTACTATATTTTTTTATATTTTTTACAATATTTTTTTAAATATTTTTTTTACTATATTTACTACATAAACCAGTAACTTTCAGAAGCTTTAAGGAATTGAATTTGTTTATAATACACTATGCAAAATAGTATATGATAATAATTTTCAATGTTAAATAAAATAATATGCACTACAAAGACAACAAAATGTTAACTGAGCAATTAATAACAAGTTAATTATAAGAATACATTTAATGCGAAATTTGAGCTTGATGATTTTGGATAATTTCGTTTATATTTGGTTGTAAAAATGATAATTCCATTCTCATTTCGTCATTTACATCTAAAAGTTTCGATCTTTTTTTTTCATTTTTATATTTGTAAATATTGAAAATACGAATTCACACAAATAAGATGTAGAAAATTGTACCAATATTTTGAAAGCTTTTCTGGCTATTATGGGTTAATCGCCTCTAATTTTAATCCAAATGAATTGACTCTTAAGAATGTTTTGAAATTAAATCTTGATTATTACAAAGCGAAACTAGTTATTCCTCTTTATTCAAAGTTAATTCATATACAAATGTATCCGTTATCACAAATAGATTACGAACCTAATCAAATTTTTTTTTTTAAATTTGGGAAGTAATGAATAACTCTCTCTCCTCTAGTTTTGTCAAATGGTCATTAACAATTTTATGAACAGTTTATTTCTATATAACGTCTGAATAAATAGGTTCCGGGATTTTTATTATTATTTTTTTTTCCTCCGTGTGTAATTAATAATCTTAAAAAGAAAATCGGTGGCACACAAAAGTACCGCGGCGCAGCGGTGGAGAATCACTAATCTAAATAATTAATCAGTCAATTCGTCCTACAATAATTAAGTTTGGAATTCCATATTAATAAAGATTGTGACGGATCTGTACGCGGTTCTACTAATCCCTTCATATCTCTTTAAGGAAAATATTTATTTCAACCAATTTTCATCGAGTAAGGAAACGTGATTATGTAAATGAAATATATTATACAAATTCTGTTTTCGCGAGTTGGCAGCGAGTGGTTGACACGTTGTTGTTGACACGCTGAAGTTGATACGTTGGATGTGTGCAAGTAAGAGTTAACATAAAGTTTGAGAATTAGTTGATAGTTGAAGATTGAAAAGGAAGAGAGCACCTGCAAGTTTCCAGTGTAAGATCCGATGCATAAAAAGTTCAGGTACTGTACGTATGATTAAGTAGAAGTTAGTTTATTAGTGTGCGACGTAGTTACATTTGACCGCATTTAAGCTGTTCTAGATTTAGTTGAGGGTCTGTAGTAGTATCCCCGTGTTATAGAACCTCATCTCCGGGCTCTACTATATATCATCTACCTTAATTAGAATTGTATTGTGTCTGATTGATATTGGAATTAATAAATTGAATAGATTGAAATCATGTCTGTAGATTATTCAGTCTCTCCCACACATCTAGCCGGATTTACAGGTAGACAAGAGGGTTCAGATGTAAGCAAGAACCAACCGCTATCACAAGATAATAAACAGTTTGGAGGGGGGAAAGATAGAGAAAAGAATATCTATCTGTAAAATGCTATTCTTCTCTCTTATGTGTATTCTGTGGGTCAGGGGTACCTCAACCTTTTTTTCTATTTGGCCGCATACATATGTTATCTATTTCCCGAAGGCCGCGTAAATATGATGGCTATTTCACGCGGGTCGCAACATGAGAATTAATAGAGGGAGAAGTAGAAGGGAGAAATACATAGAAAGATAACAGAAAATTTAAAATGTGGAAATTCATCAAAATATTAAAACTTTTATTTTGCTTTTTCGAAGTCATAACTTCTTTAGGCGCGTTTTGCTGGAGAGTGAATTTGAATGATACGTTTTAAAAAGCCAAGCACTGTTACGCTCGGGTTTGTAACGCTCGTAACAATGGATCGGTATTTTCCGTAACAATATAAAGTCCTTGAAGACTTGTTTTAAGTATGAGAAAATATATTCTCAACAATTGGTATATGTTGTGTTTGTTATCAAGAGCAACAAGTCTTGAGGGACTTAAAATCGTTATGGAAAATTCCGATCCAAAATTTTTCCATTGCCTAAAAGAATCTACATCTCTCAGAGATCTACAAAATGAATTTAAAAGGGGATCACAAAACAAACTTAAAACAATCACAGATATCTTAACAAACTTCAAAAATAAAATAGTTTTAAAGGTTACTATTTACATTTGATTGTAGATTTTTCAAAAGACAAATCAAAACCTTTAGTAGATTTTTTAAAATCAAAATTCAATTTTACTATGCCAAATGATCCAAATGAAAGCATGACAAAGTACGGAACAACGCTTGACGGAGTTTTTCTAGATATTTGAATAATTTTGAACCTAACGTATTTATAATTTATTTCAGTTACCATTAACCTATTGTTTTGTGGCGGTATCCATGTAAGCCAGTAACAGCCTCCGGATACGGTTGATCACTTCTGTCTAGTGGTCATGTTACTGGTCTACGGAGCAGGAGGTACCGAGTTCGAATCTCCACAGTTTCCTTCTTAGTATACAAATATGATTGTATATTTCGAAAAAAATATTACTTTATGAGTACACACATATTAATTAATAATTTTATATTGCAATACTAGTATCCCCTTGTTTTTTATTCACCTAACTAATCTCTGAACAAAACAAAACAAACACTACAAACAACATTACAAAATTTGAAGTTATCGCTTCTATCGTGTGGTCATAAGCATACACACTCTTTTTTTAATTATTATTTTTTATATTTTTTATTTTTGTCATTAAATTATCCTAAATTGGAAGCATTTAAGGATCACTTTCACAATTTCTGCATCAGTAAACGGTTTCATATGATTAGCAATAATATAACATAGTTCATAGGGTGCCTTTGCTGCCGCTGTGACATTACCACTGACAAAACACTTTTTTGCTGTTATAAAGATAAGTCAAAAATACCTATTTATCACCTATCGAAAGAGATCTTCGAGGAAAAGTGTCATTGAATGATTCCTGTTTATTGGTATTTTTTAAATACAGCACTTTCGTGACAAATCAAACAGTTACTGAACTATGCTTGTTTTTCACAAAATAGTCGACTTCCCAATCGCCTTGAAAAAAAATCTATTTTCTTCGAATATTTTTCGCTTGCAAGATATGAAAGATAATTAAAAATTAGTTCCACTCATAAAATGGTAGCTACTCCACTGTTATCTGTTATCACTAACCAAGTGACGGATCTATGCGTGGTTCCACTAATATCTTCTTATCTCTCTAAACAAAATATTTAATTCAACCAACTTTCCTCGAGTAAGCGAACGTGATTTATGTAAATGAGGTATATTATATAAATTTGGTTTTCGCGAGTTGGCAGTAAAAAAGGAAGTGATTTGTTGACACGCTGAAGTTGGTACGTTAGATGTGTGCAAAAAAGAGTTTAACAGAAGTTTGAGAATTAGTTGTTAGTTGAAGATTGAAAAGCAGTGGAATTAATTAAAGATTACAGAGCGTGGAGCCATCGTCATTTGATCAAGCCGAAGAGAGTGTCTGAAAGTTTCCAGTGTAGGATCCGATGCATTAAAGGTTCAGGTACTGTGTATTTAATTAAGTAGAAGCTAGTTATTCGTATGCGACGTAGTTATAATTGAGCTTATTTAAGCTGTCTTAGATTCAGTTGAGGCTCTGTAGTAGTATCCCCGTGTTATATAATCTCAACTCCGCACTCTACTATAATTCATATACCTTACTTAGAATTGTATTGTGTCTGTTTGATAATTGTTAATAAGAATTAATAAATCAAAAAAGATTGACAACATGTCTGTAAACTATTCCGTTTCTCCTACACATCTAGACGGATTTACAGGTAGACAAGACGGTTCGGATGTAAGAGGTAACCGAACGTTACCACAACCAGGGGGAAAATATCAATTCACACCCATACGACATCGACAGCAAAAAGCAAAATTGATATATTTGATTTTTTTACAAATAATTTCCCACCAAATTTTTATAAATTAATGAATTTCTCAGAGCAATGGATTATGACTGGGCCACTTAAAAAGGCCTGGTGGGCCGCAGGTTGAATATCGCAGCTGTGGGTCATTAAAAATCAATCAAAGAAACATCTGAAAAATATTAGCCTTAAACCTAGAAGGAAAACGTCCCAATCAAAACAAACATTTTAAAATATTAAAACAATACAGTCCCTCAAAATAAAATTATCTTAAGATAACACTCGAATAATGCTACATTTCTCCACCTATCACAATCATTATCGCGCAACCCAGTTCGCAGGGCACAATTCTAAGCAGCTTAAATTCAAAGCTCTCTGGGGTCCCACTGGATTAAAGCCTTCAGTTTAACTGGAACCGGGCGGTATTGAAGGGATTTAGAATGATTTATTATAGCGTTCCAGTCACAAACCCATTGTCCAATTAAGACCGAGACTGACAGTAATTCTGCGTGACAATAATCATGAAATAAGAGGCGTCACAAGGCTTTGTGGATTCGGTGAGGATCGAAATTACTTCTGCAGAAAGACGCTAATGTTGACAACTCGGAATATGTACTGCGCCATCTATCACAACGGATGCTTTGTTTTCTATTCTGCTTACTGAATAGTTATGGAGGCGAAAGCGTAATTGTGGTCAATGAGTTGGTAAATCTCAAATTGATAAATGAGTGAACACAGTTGCACATAAAAAGGAATGAATAATTTCATTGGAATATAGAAAATAAAGTATTTTCAGAGGGTAAAAGACTTTCTCTTAACCCCAGAAAAGACAATCGTATTTTTTATTTGTGTATTTAAATAAATATTTCACTCGATTTTGCTTTTGTGGCACAACTTTTACATTCTTATTAAGATAAAGTAAGAATGTTTAAAAGACATTTTACAATAATTTTTTTCGTGAGTAAATATATATTTACTAGCTAGTACATCTGTTCTACGCACGGGGAAATTGAAAAATTAAACAATGCCGATAGAAGGATAAAGAAGTTTTTAATGAGTTAATTTTATGTGAATTGCATATTAAACAATAAATTGCATATATTATTATATTATCAGCTGAGATATGCAAAAGGCTTTTGCATATCTCAGCTGAACAAAAAAACATTATTTGTTTAGTTTTAAGTCGGAAAATCTAATAGCTGACAAAAAGGATTTTTTTCTTTATAACGCCCCGTAACTCTCTTGTAGGTGTATTTTTGAAAACACCTTCCTAAGCTAATCTCTGCTCAGCAAAAGTAGCACATTGTTGCAAATTTTGTGTAATGAACGCTTAAAATAGAGTAAATAATTTATATCTGGATGTGTAATACGTTAATATTACTTTCTGCTCCATTTATTTTTTGTTGAAACTATAATATTCGCAAGCAACTCCGCTCCTTACATTATAAAGCGATTCAATGGAAACATAGTGACATGTAGGTGATAGAGCCAAGTTGGCATCATTTTTGGCGACCACATTGGTAACTTGGCGACTGACTAAACGGTGCAGAAGTTGCTTTGCTGTAGCGCCAACTGGTGAGGAGCTGCAACAAAGAGGATAGCACACAAAACCCTCCTCCACAAAAAAATACATATACATGCCAATTTTTATAGTGATCGGTTGAACGGTGTCGGAGTGAAGCGATTTCATACATACAAACATCCGTTTATATATACATTTTACAATACATTTTAATATACATCGTTTCGTACACATACTCGTAGGCAAGCGATATTAATGCGCATGCGTGAATTTTTCCTGCTTATAGAAGCTATCAGTAGCTGGTACAACACTAATAAATAAACAAATGTGAGTAAGCCCATAAGATTTTCATTTTTACAAAATTATTGAAAAATTAAATAATGATATTGTATTAAATTTTGTAAAGCTTGTTGGTTATCGGAGACCAGAAAGACAAGAAAACTATCCGAAAGGAAAAAAGAAACGAGATATGAATCCAGTGAAAAAAAGTCAGGAGAAATGCTACAGACTAGCTGCATGTCATCTTAAAAAAGTTATTCCATCACTATTTTTGAACGACAATAACATAACCGTTAGTAGAGAAGTGTGTAACCAAATAACTTATGAGATATTAGTATAAGGTTGATGTATCTAATTTCGAGTATTTTTTGTGATTAAAAAGGTCAGATGTTTTTACATACTTCATACTTTTAAGATTTTACGGTTAAGAGCTGTTAGAAACAAATTTACTTAATTCTTTATTTTGAGATCCAGGGAAAAAACCTTTTAAATTTATGAGATTTATAGAAAGAGAAGTGTATGTGTATAAATATATATAAAGGAGATCGATTGATAGGTAATATTTATGTTAATATTGCAAAATAGTATATATATATATAATATATATATATATATAGGTCAAAAACAAGATACCTACAGCAGTATAATAGCAAACTATTAGACTTAGGATCTGAGATTGTAGGGTTGTGACGGATCTATACGCATTTATAACTAACCCCTTGGGGACTTTTCTGGGACAATGATTTTACCAATCAACTTTCACCGAGTAAAGAAAGCGTGATTATGCAAATTAAGTATGTTATATAAATTCTGTATTCGCGAGTTTTGAGAGTTTATTGGTGAGTGGAGGATCGTGAAATTATTAAGTGAAAATCGGAGTTTATCAATTGAAGAAGTCTAAGAGAGTATCACTCGACGGTGGTTAAATCCGTATAAGGATCGAATTCAAGGCCTCAACTGGAGGACTCAACTTCATAAAAGTACAGGTATCGTGATCCTTGTTTAAATAGAGGTTTAGCTTATTAGTGCGCGACATAGTTTATATTGAGCTTGTATAGGTTATCGTGGAATCAGTTGAGGGTCCGTATTATTATCCCGAGGCTAACGAGTCTCACCCTCACTCTCTGCTATCTTATCATTTATCTTAATTAGATTATTATTGTGCTTGCTTGATATTTTGGTGGCAATAAAATAATTAGAGTGAATCATGTCTACTGATTATTCAGTTCTTCCCACACATCTAGTCGGGTCCGAGAGTAGTCAAGGGGGATTATAGGGAAGTGGGAACCGACAAGCATTATAGGATTAAGCATCGTTTTAAGGCCATAAAACCTTTCCCTATATTTTTCTTTGTATGCTTATATATGTGTGTATGTATATATAAAGAATTTTCGATAATAGCAATAAAATATAAAGGCAAACTACAAGGAGTATATCAAATTTGTGGGTCGCATATTACCCACACATATTTTTAAGGCCCAATTAATAAATTTGAATGTAATAAGAATTTCAATAAGCATTTCATTGGTTAATTTTAAAACCTTTCAGTTATACATTATCTTAATAACAAAATATACAATATTCATCAATAACGTATAACAATATTCATCAATAACGTCGATCTCAAGTTCAAATATTATTGCCATTCGTTTTTATAAAAATTTTTTTTAAAAAAATAAACTTACATTTCCAAGAAATTATTTCTTGCGGTTTATATAAACATATATCGTGTTTCCTTTACTCTGGCTGGTCTCCGAATTTGCTGTATTTGATGTAAATTCTATCTAAATTAGAAATATCACTGCAGAAATGATCTCTAAGAAAACAGTGATAAATTTTCATTCTGTTATTTGCATAAATTATATAAAAAAGTGGTTTCCTAACTTTTTTGTCTCATACACCCCTTGATCTTTTTCTCTGGGTAGACCCCTGCTCAGTTAATATTTAATTTTGCACATTTCTCAACTTAAATGTCTTTTTGACAGCTGGTATAAAGCTACTTACTTTAAAAGATTTAAATTTTTAACTGTAGTGAAGTATAGAGTTTAAAATTTAAGAAAAGAATTTAATTAATTTTAAATTAAAATTTAATAATACATAAAAAAAACTGTTGCATAAAATAACTGAGCAACAAGTAAAAATGCTTTTAATATGAGGGATTAATCTGGCGCTTCAATAACAAATTTTCAACATTTAGCATCAATTTTGTCCCATTTAACTTTTTATTTATTTTCTCAATTTTTTTTAAAGTTTTACAGTGAAACTTTTTCCCCTAGGAAAAGCAACTAAAAAGTTTCTCACAATACTACTCATTTAAATAAGAAGTATGCCTTTTTAAAGCCAAAATTGGTGACGTCCGTTTCTAAACTCATTTTAAGATCTCTGTTGCTCCTTATTCCGATCAATTCCTCTTGTAATATGACATTTTCTTTTCAATGAGACCCTATGAATTCATTGTCTGCTGTGGTAATCAGCAAAGTCAAAGCATTCTCAAATCTAGTTTCAAAATTGGAATAGACGGTCATTTAAATGTTCAACGTAAGTTAAAACGTCATCTTCCTGGCAAATTGCTTGCGGTAAAATGAGAAACTGGGGAAAATCGCGACGTCTCTTTAGTTTAATTTTAGCAAGAAAAGCTGAAATTATGGTCCTTGTTTTAATAAAATATAGGCTGTCACCTTGTAATTGCAAATTAATCTCATTAAATTTAGTAGGTTAATCTTTTAAATAGGTAAAATTTAGTTTCCAGTAGATTGTGTTTTCTCTTAAAATTAAAGTCACGATCTGGTTTAATGAGAGCAATTATCGTAGACCTCCCATTCACAACTCATACACCATTAAATTATTTTTTCACTGAAATGGACCCCTTGCGGTCGTCATATACCTCTGGGGGTCGATATAGACCTCTTTGGGAATCACTGATATAAAACACCATTTTGATACAATATTACTGGATTCAGTGTAGCATTAAAAAAGGTAAATACAGTAAAATACGTTAAATACAAAAACGCTTAAGGCGAAATATCGGTTAACACGAAGTAATACAATTGTCCCGACCAATTACTGCGTATTTTCATGCAATTTTTCTCTTAACACGAAAAGATTTCCCTTCTGGGAATGAAAAAAATGCGGAAAACACTAGCCAGATTAGAATGTCCTATTGTATTATCAGAAGAATTCAATGCAGTAGATGATGATAGTGTGTGTACAGCCGCAATTATGACAGACAAAGACATTCAGGAATTTGTTCAAAGCTTAAAAAGTATCATTAATGCAGATTCCTACGATGAAAATGAAATGAATAATACATCTCCTGTTCCCACATCATCCGAAATAAAGAACTTCATGAAAAGTAAGCGCAGTTACCTAGATGCACATTCCATTGGTGAAAGAATAACAAAATGGACGATATTGAACTGTTTTGTTGTTGTTGAGGACTCTAAAATAACAAATCAAAGAAAAATATCAGACGAAAAAAATATTTCAGTCCCTTCAGTTTCGTGTTAAGCGATTTTCATTGTTTTTTATTCGTCCATTATTTTTACAAATAAAACAGCACATATTTATCAAGAAAAAACTCTAAACTGGTGTTCACCTGATGAAAAAAGAGAGAAAAATAAGGCCATGGTAACTCTTGTTTACACCAACTTACAGCTTGAAGGGTGGTGTTACTTACTGCCTTCAGAAATACGAAAAGAGCGCGCGCAACTTGGTAGTAATTTGTTCATCGTTATGCCAGCCAAGCCTCCTGCCTCTGCCTCTTTCGATGACAGATGAAAGATTGATGCGTTCGTGATATGAAAAAGCAATGTTTGCACCGTTGTTTTTATGGAATTCAATAAAACTCGCCAAAGATTCTTTTTTGTGGCTTGTTCCACCCATCTCTTTTTCTACCAAGTTAAAAATGGCATAAAAGACACATCACGCAAAATTTGTCAGCAGGGTTTTTCCATTATATATCTTGCTTGTAGTGTATAATTTAAAGCCATTTGGGATTATTTTTTTGAAGAAAATTCAGTTATTTTTAATAAATAATGCTCGCTGTTTGTAAATTTGAATTAAAAAGCGATGAATACATAGTTAAAAAAGAGAATTCAATACTTATAGCTAAGTTTTTGTAGACGCAGAATAGGTTTTTTTCAAAACAAAGTTGTCAAAGATGCAGCGTTTAAAAAATAACTAAATTTCCAGCTCTAAAAACAAAACAGTTGAAAATGAAACCTTATAACGGGTCTATCCGCGAACCTCCTACTAATCCTCATGGGGAAAAGTATTTCTTTAAATATTGTTCTATTGAAAACTTTCCCCCGAAGAAGAAGACGCTGTTTGAGTAGATGAAGGATGATATTTAAGCATTAACTTTAAGATACGCGGAGTTAGTGGTTAGGAGTTAAAAGTTAGCGATTACCGGAAAGTAGCTGTGAGCTAGTCGAGAGTTGCTCGACGATTAATTGTTGAATAATTAAAGATTGCTAACTGACGATTTAGTCAATAAGTTGGATAAGATAAAAATCGACTAGAAGTCGAATAGTTTGAGAATTACGAAAATTTAGAACGTATACTACCAAAACGTTCTAAGAGTAAGTTTTTTGAAACCCAATTAAATATTAAATATCTCTTCTACCGTGCTTTTGCTCCAAAACTTAATTTAAAGTGTATTTCCTACCCTAGGTTTTTAGAATTAATTGATAGAATAATAAAACAGATTTGTTCTTATTATGGCTGATCTTTATTCTAGCCCTAAACATCGATGGACGTGACAGCACGTTCATCACAACCTGAGGAAAATGCTAAAGAAGATTAATTTGGAAAGATTTAAATTATTAAGTTCAAACAAAATATTGCTCTTACATATCTAGAATACTTAAGTACTTTCATAATAAATATAACTATTATTAAATGCAAATGCAAAGAAAAAAATTTAGAAAGTAAAAATATTACTTTTTTAAAATTTATCTGTTAACCCTTTAAGCGGTCATTTTCTTTACCCAAAATGTTAAAAAAAAGGGCACATTTTTTATTGCATATAACTAAGCATAATACTTAAAAGAACGCGAAAATGGAAGAATTGTATTTTGATTTTTCATTTTAAATTTTTCACACTATTTTTTATTTTATAATTGTGGAGTACACAAAAAAACCCCTGAATGTTTGCTTGTAACTCTGCATGCTATAAAGAATGTTTGAGATATCTTAAAAGAATTTCTCTCATACTTAAAAGAAAATTTCATGTTCATACATGTTTTTCAAACGGTTGAGGATTGTGTGTGTTTGCATATATATGTGCACACACAATTTGAAGTATGGTATAATACTCAGTCTTATATTGCAATAGAGACTGAGATAATATCAGCTTTTTTGAGTTATAATTTCATTTTCATTTCTTCTCAAGCAACAAATTACACATCGCCTTGTCAATTCCTGTTTTTTATTGAATATTTTCAAGAAACTAAATTCTGACCTTCAATGAAAAACTTCCTCCTTCACCACAAAAAAAATCCAGATGAGAAGTATATTTTAGGGCCATGGACAAACAGCATCTCTTAAAAACACACTAGCACTAATATTCTCACTATAAGAATGAAAAATATGCGCAAATCAAAGATAGAGAAAGAGGAAAATATATCAGTGCCCGCGTAGGATGTACGGGCAAACCAGTTAAGGCGGTAATTGAAGTTCTTATTATTTGAAAAAATATGTGTGTTTCAGTAATATTTGAATGTGAAAATAAAAGGTTTCTGAAATATTTACATGAAGAAATGTAAATGAGTCTCCTTTATTTAATTACTCTAGCTGGTATACCCGTTCTTCGCAAGGGCGAATCGAAACATTAAGCAATACAGATTGAAGAATAAAGAAGTTTTTAATGAGATAATTTTAAGTGAATTGCAAATTAAACAGAAAAAGCTTTTGTATATCTCAGCTGAACAAAAAAAAAACCATATTTGTTAAATTTTAAGTAAGGATTTTTTTTTTTTATTACACCCTGTAGCTTGTAGGTCGATTTTTGAAAACGCCTTCTTAAGCTGATCTCTGCTCAACAAAAGTAACACATTGTTACACATTTTTCGTAATGAACGCTTAAAATAGTGTAAATAATTTATATCGGATGCGTAATACGTTAATATTACTTTCTATTGTATTTATTTTATATTAAAATTCTATTATTCGCAAGCAGCGCTGTTCCTTACATTACAATGGTTATATATTCAATGAAAACAAGAGAATTGTTGGTGATAGAGCCATGTGTACATCATTTTTGGCGACCATTTTGGCAACTTGGCGATTGATTGAACGGTGCAGAAGTTGGTATGCTGTAGCGCCACCTGGTGAGGTGTTGCAACAAAGAAGATAGCACAAAAAAACTTATCCACAAAAAAAATACATACACATGCCAATTTTCATAGTGACCGGTTGAACGGTGCTGGAGTAAAACGAGGTCATATATACGAAAATCCATTTATATATATATATATAATATATATATATATATATATATAATGTGTGTGTGTGTGTCTTATCGCTACTTTTTTAATATCTTCAAGACTTTTCCACATTTTTTTGTTGTCATCAATCAATGATTCTCTTTGGCTTCAATAACTATTCTATGTAGTATTGATTGAATGTAACGTCACAAACTCTCAGAATTTATAACCGAATAAGATATATGCGTTACAGAAACGTGTATTGAAATGATTGATGGACTCTTAACATATGCGTCTGGGATTTGTACTACGTCCTACAAATGCTTTATTGGCAGACATCTAGGAGAAACGGGGAATCAATACGCTCCAATTTAGTTATCTTGAGGCTCGTACATAGAAATTGTGGAAAAAAAGGAAGATTTGAAAAAGAACAACTCTCTTTAATGTATAATAATAATTGACCTATTATATATTTTATTGAATTTTTAAAAAAGTAAAATTCAAGTTATTGTTTTATCCATGCTTGCGTTTTTGAGTTTCAATCTTTGTGTAAACAAAAGCCTAATGGCGCGATTTGAAATGAAGTTATTTTAAAGGATTGTACCGTTAAAGTGTGAAATCCGTTATTTCATAGAATAACTAGGTATTTCATGAAATAACTAGACAAATCTGTTAAACTATATAAAATAATTGAATTCTTCGATTTAACTAGGTATTCCATACAATTATGATTACTTGATCATCAAAGTACGAAATACGGCACTCGGAAAGTTCTTTGAACCGGCTCTAGCTGCTTTTAGTCAGTTTTGAAAAGCAATTCAAAGTGTAACTATAGCGATTCTTGCTGTAATAAATAATGAAAAGTAAAATAATGGTATTTCATAAAATTTGAATTAATATTCTCTTACATTTTTGTTAGAAAAAGTTAACACAATGTTTTTATGAAGCAACAGTTTTTCTTCCCGGCATGTATTTTTTATAACATTTAAATATAACTATTTCTGCCATATATTCTTTTTTCTTTCTGTTTAACTAAAGTTAGCAATATAAGCAATAATAAATTATATCATCTGCTTTTCCATATTATTTATAAATTAATCATCCTCAATAGGGATCAAATGTATTTTTCGAGAGATTTTAGCTATTTATGTTCGATTAATTTATAAAATAAGTTTGAAATTGTTTATTTTTTTCCTTTAACGGTCTATCATTAGCTATTTCATAGAATAACTAGGTAAAGTATGAAATGTTTCATCTATTATATACTTTAACAGACTTGTCTAGTTATTTCATGAAATCCCTTGTTATTCTATGAAATATCTGAATTATACCCTTCAACGGTAACAAGACTATTAAAAAGGAGTATACTAATGTAGATATATTTTCTAAACAGTATAATGAAGATAACAGGTAATAGAGAAATTCAATCACATAAAAATAATTTTAGGAAATTTCTGAAAGATTACGAAATGGTAAGCAATTCTTTAGTATTAATCCTTTAATTGTCAAGTTATTTTTATGATTTGTATACATAAATTGTGGTGATAAAATATATTTAGTAGTAAAAAAATGATATTTTGAATTACTAGCATAAAAGTTTTTAAGTTTTATAACAAATGCATATTCGCTTTTAGTGGATGAATCCACAGCGTGGCAGTGGTAGAGTTCGTTTATAATAAAGCCTTATTTTTTTAAAAAATAAAAATGAATACCTATTAGTAGTTCAATAATTCAGTTTTGTATGATATATAACTGGAAACTCTTTAAAAAGCACAGACCAACTCCGTAACTATTATACAAGAATCGTGTTTCCTTCCTTATCTTTTTTCCATTTGCCCCCTTTTTTTTTGAATAAAAGAATTTGCAGTGTCTTGTAGTAGGCTGTCGTTTCGCATGAGTAGGTGGAATATGGAATATAAAAAGTCGTTCAGTAACACAGACTGTGTGTACAGGTTATCAACTGTAGGTGGTCTGTCAGGATTCTTTTGTCCAGAAGCTGTATCATCATGTTGATGTAAAAACTCTTGTTGAGCAAAAATGAGTACCTTGTCTAGTAAATGTAAAAATATCTTTTTATAATATTTTTTCTATGCGTTTTCGGATTTTTGGATGAAGGGATTTTTCCTGATCCACAGCGATCTTCTCTCTCACTACCCATTGTAAATTATCCAAAAAATTACCCCGTATAATACCCGGATGGAACATTTCGAAGCATTAGTGCCGTTCCCAAGATAATCTCGGGCATGACAGTTAAAAGTTTAAACATGATTAATATCATTTTATTCATAATGTTTTTATTTCTAATCAAACAATGAAATTGAATATTACAAGAGAATTTTTCTATCTCTTGCTAAGAGAAATATGTATTTCTACAATCTAGAGGCACCTCAATGGCCTTTTCTCTTC
Organism: Trichonephila clavata; assembly: GCA_019973975.1. Classification (NCBI taxonomy): domain Eukaryota; kingdom Metazoa; phylum Arthropoda; class Arachnida; order Araneae; family Nephilidae; genus Trichonephila; species Trichonephila clavata. Next base: position 147,694 of record BMAO01028921.1, on the reverse strand, counting down.
TACATAAGGAAATTGTTATTATGATGATTCACAGAGTCAGAGATACAGTAATTGCAGTTACCGATGTTCAAAAAAAAAAAGGATCAAATGTGTCAATTTGGACGTTTAGTATTGCTGCGGGTCTAATTATCAAAATAAGTACTGAATCGATTATTATAGATATTTAAGTTATATTTAGTAATTAATCTTACAGCACCCCTAGCTTAAGTCGAATTTAGACAGTGATTTGATTGTCTTGTTCTTTGATAAATGTCTTGTTCTTATGAATATGACTCTTTATTTGGTGCATTCTAACACGCGGGCGAGAGCTTGCAACAACTTTTTTATAATAAATTAACGAGGAATTGGTGCAACTTGAACAAATATAGGTCCTTGCATCAATAAACCCAATTCTACCCAACAGCAAGAAAAAAATCATTGCAGAGTAATGAAATTTGGACACTGCAATTGTCTAGTTAGCATGTTTAATTGGTTAAACTTTCAATTCAGGTTAATTTAAACTCAATGAAATGCATTTAAAATGAGAAATGCTGTTTAATTAATAGCCGGTGTAACCTCCTGAATTTTGAATCCAAGCCTGCATGCATTGTGTCATAGAGGTGCCGAATGTCACTTTGTGGTAAGAAGTTCCATGCTTGTTGCTCTTGTTGTGTCCATACTGGGACGGTGAGTGAGGTCTGTGGATGATTCTGGACTTCTCGTTCAATGATATCTCATGCGTGCTCAATAGGAAATAGATATGGAGATCTCTCTCGCAGGCCAAGGCAACATGTCAACACTCTGTAGAGCCCGTTGCATAACAACAGTGGTGTGAGGGCGAGCGTTATCCTGTTAAAAAACTCCCCCTTGAATGCTGTTCATGAATAGTAGTACTATAGGTTGAATTACCAGACTGACGTACAGATTTGCAATCAGTGTGTTTGCAATAACCACGAAAGTGCTCCTGCTGTCATAGGAAATTGCTTCCCAGACGACTTCTCCAGGTGTAGGTCCAGTGTGTCTAGGCCACAGACAATTTGGTTGTAGGCGTTCACCTGGCCTCCTTCTGATCAACACACGGCCATCATTGGCACCAAGGCAGAACCTGCTTTCCTCAGAAAACACAACAAATCTCCTTTTCATCTTCCAATGAGCTCTGTCTTGACACCACTAGCGTCGCAAACAGCAATGGATTGGAGTCAGTGTATTTCACTGATTCCAAGCCTGGCTCGGTGTTGTCATTGATGTAACCGATTTCTAACAGTTTGTTGTGTCACTGTGGTACCAACTGCAGCTCAAATTTCAAAAGCAGACGCGGTACGATGCACCACAACCGTACGCCAAATATGGCGATCTTTCCTAACAGTAGTGCCACGTGGCCTCCCGGAACCCGGTTTTCATGAAGCAGTACCACCCCTTGACCACTGATCCCAACAATCATGCTCAGTGGACACATTCCGGTCAAGTCTTTCTGCAATATCGTGGAAAGAAAATCCACCTTCTTGTAGCTCTATTACACGACCTCGTTCAAACTCGGTGAGTGGTTGATAATGACTTCTTCGTCTTTTTAAAGGCATTTTTGGCCAATATCCACTCAATACGTCAAACTTCACAGACAAATAACGCTCACAAACTTTACAGCTCACATTTAAGGAAAGCCTGATTTGTATAAGTTCTGTGTGGCGCTACTAGAGCCCACTACAGCATGAAATTTGAATCGATATCATCTTTCAGATGCATAAACACACCTATACCAAATTTCGTTTACCTAACATAAGTCTTTCTTAGTGTTGGGATTTTTTTTCCGTTTCTGTATATGAAATTTACTAAGAATTAAAATCTAAATTTTTGAAATAACTATTAGCCAAAAAAGAAAACATTTTACTTAGTTGTAGCGCAGATAACAAAAAAAAAATCTTTCTAATCTTAATTGCCTCTTAAGATAAATTAGAATAAGTATCAGGCAATCATTTAATTGGAGGATTCCATTGCCTCAAAAAAGCAAAGGAAATTATTTTTGAATACTCGAATGACAAATTAAATGTGGCATTAAAATTTAACGTGAAAATTTCACACTTTATAGATGTCTGACCTCAGAGAGAGAGAGAGAGAGAGTGCGTACGTGGGAATGAAATATTGAAACTTACGGCCCTCCCCAACCTCTATTAGAACCCAATACTCATTTAATTGGGTTATAAAAATGAATCATTGTAGAGTTCAGCTTATCGTCATTATAATTCACATGCACCTTTTTTAATTTTTTCCCAAAAGAATCTTCATAGAAAAAGAAATTTATCTATCTATAGTAGTTAATGCTACGTGCATAGACCTCATGTATTAAGAATGAGCACATTGGTATCTTTAGAGATTAATTTATTAACCAATAAGTATTTTTAAAGAGAACGCCTTTACCTTACTATTAATAGAATTATTCTCTCTCTCTCTCTCCAAATTGGCTCATTACTTATTTCATTTAAGCAAATAAAAACTTGGAAAATTTATTTAATACGTCTATTTTAAGCGCTCCATTATCAATTATTTTTATTGCAATTATTTAAAACAATTGTTTTCAATAACTCACCACTTCAGAGCAATGTTTTTAATTTATACCTTTAATAATTATTATAAAAGCTTGCTTTTAACTATATTTAAACTATATAGAATATATTAAACCATCTATTGCGCTATAAATTTCAAGGTAACGCTATATAGAAATTCTGGAATAAATATCTCTCTACGTTAAAAATGGTATATTAAAGGATAAATTATATAATAAACTATTAATTTTAGATACAACTAAAAGTAAAGTACAGACGTTAAAGAATAAGATGTCCTTGAAAAGTTTCTCAAATCTCATAGAAGATAATAAATTTTAGAACTTTAAATGTCTGAAAGATAATTAAATTTTGATATTAAAGGATTAATTTACTCTTAAACATAGTTCATTAAATATTAAAAAGAATGATCCTTCATGGGCTCATCTTCTTTAGATAAGCTCGGATCTCACAATCCCGAAATGCCTTAGTTATCTTTTCTTTTCTCAAGGGATTTATCGTCTTTGGTAAACACGGGTGTCATGACTCCGAGGTACCCTAGTGATCCTTCTCTATTTTCGACTTTCCTTCTTGTCATACATTCTTCTCCTTTCTTTCTATTCCGGTCTGGACCACAGTTTAAAAATATTTAAATATATGTGAGTAAGTGAATATTAACTGGCACTGTTCAACTATACGAGGGCTTTAGGTGACGGACCTCGTAATTTTAAGCCATGGTCAAGTGACGAGAAGCACACCTGAGCTGGCACCACTTCTCTTAACTACCACACCAATGGTAAAACATTTGAGCTCTCGCCAGATTTAACGTGCTTCGCTTCCTTGTACGGCGGGTCTTCAGTGGTACTGGGCTCGAACTCATGACACGAGTCCGTTACCTTGACCACTAGCCTACCGCGGTCACCCATGGGCTGCTGCGCAACAGAGTTTAGTTCAGTTTTCTGTACTCGTATATGTGAAAGCATTTATAGATCAATTTGCTTCACTATTATATTGTTTTATTAAATTATTGTATTATTTTTAATTCAACGTTTATTTTTTAGTTCAGTTTTCATTTTTGCATTTTGCTTATTTGGTTACAATTGCTAATTATACTCTTAAATTTTTAAAATTTTAGTGTTTGCCGCAATATGCGCCATGAAATCAAACAATCACTCATTCACTTAAAAAGAATAATCTCATATCAGAATTTCAATTTTTTTCCGAATAGGTTTAATCTTGAATATTTTCTGATTTTCCTGGGAAAATTTTCATAAAATTTTAAATTTAAGGGTTTCATGACATGGGAAAACAAAATGTCGAAAATTTTTGATGTGTTAGAATTTACTTTTTTTTTCCGTATCCTCTATTAATCATTCTTATTTTATTAATATATTTTTTTGTTTTGGTTTAACATTTTCAGAGTTGGATACTTGAAAACAAGCGTGAACGTTTATTACGAACTGGATCACAAAAATGCTACTGCAGAGTTGCCAGAGACTTATGCAGCAAAGTAGCATGAAGATGGGTAAAAAGTAGCAAAAAGTAGCGAATCGATTTTCACTTGCAATTCATAAATATAATTTTTTTTAATTTTTGCAATTCTGTAAAACTTTTTTAAAAAATACGTTGAATTCCTTAAATTATTTAAAATACATTCAAATTCTTCCTGCTCAATATCGTGATCTGCTGTTTTTTGTACAAATTTCTGAATTATATTGAAACACTTGCGGCGATGAAATAAAATCAAAGCAACAAGTCCCTTGTTCTTCCCAAGTCACATTGCCAATTTAAGCTCAATTCGGGCCCTGGGCGCAGATGATCTACGAGCCCCCTTTTCACTGGTGGATCGAAATTTGTATCCAGAAAATCTGGTAAGTCCAGCTTATCCGGGTATTAGGATTTTAGTCTGGGCTTCTAGGTGGCCGATTTATGACAGAAAAGTCAGAGGAATGCTCATCTAACCAGCCAGTAGCCAACCTGGACTTGTGAGAGATACAGTTGTCTTCCTGGAAAACTCCATTGCCGTGGGGATAACAGAACAACATAAACGGATAGAGATGATCATCGCATTCGGTGTTCTTACCGAATTGCATTGAGGGTGGTTGGTACACGGCACCAAAGATCCCAAACACCCCAGGCCATGATTGAACCACCATGCCCTTGTACAGTTCCAACTTGGCATGCAGGATCTATGGCTTCATGAACCTGACGCCATATTCTCAGCCTCCCGTCGACGTTAAGTAGTCGGAATCGAGACTCATTACTCCATGCTACTCGTTTCCAGTCCTCTACACTCCAGTCTCTGTACTCTCTTGCCCAGGCAAGATGGCAGCCCGAGGGCGAGTAGATGGCGAGTATACTGTCGTAGGTCGTTGGCTCCCTGTGAAACGAGCGGAGAAGAAATACGGTGAAGCGAGCTTTGCTAGATTGTACGACTGGCACCGTCATTCAACTGAATGGTAATATAAGCTAATGTTTGGTTTCGATGGCCACGTACAATACGCCTGAACCGTCTCTCACCACGCACTATCAAGGCTAATGGTCCTTTGCAGTTTGCCCGATCACTAGTTTTTTGGCCACCATCCATGTACTATTGGTATACTCTTAACACTGTCGACCTTGGAAATCCTAGCTGTGTGATGGTTTCGGAAATTAAATGGCCCATGAGTCGCGCACCTACGATTTGTCCGCGATCGAAGGCGTCTAAATCAGGCAGTTTACCCATACTGGCAATTCCAACAACTAATTCAGAACAACCACAGTACGCGCTATATATGCAGTTACCACAGCACCCTCCCTTGCGCATAAATGATGCGCAGCACTACACAATTTGCATATAGCTCTTGCTATCCCTAATTCAATGGCACTTCAGGGTAGATTTTCAGCATTATTCTGCAAAAAGCCATGAAAACATGAAAAGTTATCTTCTTTTTTTACGTTTTTCAAATAAAAGTAAATATTCAGAAAAATTTAATGGGTATTAAAAAAGTTGACCGGGAAATGGATCCCAAGAAAAAAATTAAAAAGGAGGGAAAAACTCTAGTACGGTTTATAAAAAGCTCCCTTTTTAACTCACCCAAAAGTCTAAATTACAGTCATAAAATAGACTGAAAAGAACGCTGATGATTCGGCAATCGCAGAAAACAGTCACTTCTTCCAAAAAAGCTAACGAAACGCAATCGCGGGAGAAGTCACTTCTTCCAAAAAAACTAACGATTATTTATTGGGCTGGGTGACGCTAACAGCACATTTGGGAACAGAATCCATTTTTGTCGCTCTAGAAAATGGGGATTTGTTCCGATAGGAACATAAAAATGCAAACGGAAGACACTAATGATTTAGCACATACTCATACGTTAAATCTCGGGTAACAGTAGCAGCTAAGGGATGACAAAACACACTTCAGAAAGAACTGTAAATTACCCGGATAAAAATGAATCGTGGGCAGGAATCATCATATATTCTTTTTATCGGGTAGAAGTTTGTATAAATTAGTTAATTGTTGCTGTTAACCTCTGAGTTTTTATTATTATAACCAAATTAACTTCCTTTTTGTGTACAGTTTCTCGAATCTTTTTCGCCAAGAGCAAATGAAAACATTCCACTGTACGATCGATTTATCGGATATAAAAGTATTGCTTACATCAAAGTATATTTTCAGTTTATAACTGTTATGTAATGAGTAATAGCAAATACGCTCATGTCCATAAATTCAAGATAATTCAGAATCACACAGAAATTGAACTCTAAATAAAAATTTCACCTGTAGAATTATCACACACATCTTGGGAAAAAATATGCTAATTACAGGAAACCACCAGATGGCGCGGATAGTACGTCACAATGACGAGAGTGTAAGAGAGGGGTATATAAGGAATTGTGGCAAAGAAGTAAAATTGTTCACAAGCGCTTTAAAAGCCTTTCAGTGCAATAACCGCATAGTTATGGCACAAAGGAATGATTGGATGATTTTTTACGTGGTAGAAATATCGGACGACTGGAATGTGGACGTACCCAGCTTTAAGTATCCGAGGAACTTGGAATCACCCAGAGTGACATTTCCAGGCTTTGGAAACGATTCCAAGATGATGGTAATGTGAGTAGATGTTACAGCAAAGGTCACCCCCGAGTTACAACGCCGAATGAGGACCGGTATTTGGCAGTTACTGCCAAAAGAAACAGACGGAGCACAGCATCAGACCTGTCTCGTCAGCTCTCTTCAGCTACCGGTACGACAGTTTCAAGGTAGACCGTGTACAGACGCTTAGGGCACATTAGTCTATATGCTCGTAGGCCTGTCAGATGTGTTCCCCTTACCGCAACTCACTGTCGCCTGCGATTAACCTGGAGTAGAGAGCATACATTGGGGACACCGCACCGGTGGTCTTGTGTGATATTTTCCGACGAATCCAGGTTTAGTTTGCAGTCTGATTCTCGCCGGACTTTCATATGGAGAGAGCCAGGTACCCGTTACCACCAAAGAGAACACCATTGAACGACACCGTTACGGTGGTGCAGGATGGCTCGTTTGGGGAAGAATTATTCTTGCTTCCAGAACTGACCTGCATGTTCAGAGTGTAACGTTGACAGGCCACATCTATCGGAATGTCATTCTGAAACAACATGTACGTTTGTTTCGGGGTGCCATGGGTGCTGAATTTCTGTTTATGGATGACAACGCTCGTCCTCACCGTGCGAACATTGTAGACGAATGCCTTCAATCGGAGAATATCACCCGCATGGATTGGCCAGCATACTCACCGGACTTGAACCCAATGGAGCATGTGTGGAATATGCTTGGGCGACGAATTGCAGCCCATCAACCCCCTCCCACCTGTCTACCGGAACTTCGGAGGGCATTGCTTGATGAGTGGTGTAATATTCCCCAAGATCAGATTGATAATTTGATACTCAGCATGCGTAGGCGTTGTAAGACCTGTATTGAATCTTCCGGGAGACATACTCCGTATTAACCATCATACTAACCATGTTATACTGTTTTTGTAAATAGGTTCTTTTTTGAAATTTGCTCCAGGGAGTAAAAATCGCAATTTTTATTAATTATGTCAAACATATAGCATCTTTTTTGCTCTTTACCTTTTGTTTAATAAATAGACTTTACAAATAAGTCAAATTTGTTTTGCTTCTGTCTCTTTCTTTGCCTGAACTTCATTATCCTTAATTTATGGACATGAGTGTATATTGTATAACTAGTATTAGTAAAAGCAATACTACATTACCTGTCGTACTAAGAGAATTTTAAAAATGGTAGATTTTATCGTTATAATTAGTCATAAAAAATGTCACGTAAATTTCCCGCCTAACAATCATTTTTGAGTTAGTGATAATGTTAATGTTATCAAATTTCTACTTTCCTTCCCAAAAATATATACTACATTGCTTGAAAAAATTAGGGGAGCCCATAGATTTAGCGAAATTATGCATATATTTCTTCTGATAACTAACGTAAAACAAAACATAGTTTTAAGTGTAGCAGAAAACAAAAGAAGAAAACCTCATACGCAAATCAACATTCATTACTTAAAAAACCAGAGAAAGGATATAAGAGCAGAAATTGTGATTTCGTAGAAGCTATTGTTTTTCGTTGTTTCAATGGTGATATTCAAACTTTCGGCTGTTCTTTTGAGAAAGCGTGACTGGAAAATATCACGACAACGTAATCTACAGGAATCCATGGCTTGGCGTATAGTCGGAGACTGGAATCTAGGCAGACACAAAGATCTGCATCGGTACTCTGTTGTAATGGCAAGAAATGTCATTGAAAAGCTGTGTAATTGATTCCAAAAAACAGGGCATGTTCTACGTTACCCAGGGCAAGTCGTCAAAGTTCTATCACAGAAAATAAATACCTAAATATTCTGTTAACAGCTCGTTAAGGCATAACAGCCAATGCGATACAGATTCAAAGATAGTTTCTTTTAGCTACAGGACGAAGGGTCTCAAGCCCAACAATATGAAATAGACTTCAATGCGGGTATATGCACGTAGGCCAATTATCTGTATTCCGTTAACAGAAAGACACCGCTGAAGAAAGTGGGCTTCTGAACATGAAAATTGGTTACAAAGTGGTTGGAGTCAGGTGTTGCTTATGAACAAGTCCCGATTGAGTTTAGGAGTGTGACACCTGAGGGGTTTTGGTATTGCGAGAAAAACGAACACGAAAATAACTCTACATTCGTTCAGGAAAGACCACATTACAGGCGAGTTTGTTTGATGGTATGGGCTGGAATCAGAATGGGCAGATGTTTCTGACCTGCATATCATTCGGAATGGCAATTTGAAGGCTCAAAGGTATACAGACAAGATCTTGAGACCTCATATCGTACCATACGCTCCAGCCTTTGGTGATTAATTTCTTTCAATGCAGAATAATGCTTGACCTCATACAACTAGTCTTCTGTAGAACTTTCTTGCAGCTAAAAAAATACAGTGTATGCAGTGGCTTGCATTCTCTCCTAATCTTTATCCGATCAAGCATGTTTGGTACACACGCGGATGACGCGTTTCTGCAAGACCAAGGCTTCCCTTACTGCTCAAGACTTGGAGATCTTACTTTGTCAAGATTGGAACAGTATTCCCCAAAGTCTAATCGATAACCTCACCGCATCTATGGTAAACAAGTGTGTGGTAACAGTTCGAGAGGCCACACCACCATGTTAAACATCATGTATCATTTCCAAACAATTAGTATTTTTGTCACTTATATGTAATAAAATTGTTGTTCTGAAGCATCATTTTATGTTTTGTATACCATTTTAAAGAATTAAGGTTTCCATTCAATTATTTTTGCTTCTTTTTTCTGTATTGCATTTTGTTACTTCTGTATTCTCCATTTTATACCCATGCATAACTATCGAGCAAAAGTTTCTTCACTTGTTTGCTTGCCTCCCTAATCTTTTTGAGCTAATGATAATAGTACTAGTAAATACTTACGTAAAACATAATATGTAATACAAAGAAACCTAATAGAAATATTTCATAATAGGTACCCATTTCCTACACACAAAAAAAATTCTTGAAGTCTATATATTTGATGAGATTTCAGTGCCAGCATGAAGGTTGGTTCTTCATTACACACTGCACAAGTTTTCATCGTTAATCTAAGAATAAATTACAATTTCCCTATTACTATACTAAACTGCAGTGATCTCCATTGGTCCTCTTTAAAGTTGTTCAATACTTTAAACTCTTCTTAAAATCGTTCATAACTTGTTTCTTGTTGAGGATTCTTGTTTCTCTATATCAAGTAATCAATAAGTTAGCACTCAATAATGAGCTGCAATGTCATTCTAATTTTCAAGAGGAATTGTCACTCTGATCTTCCTTGTATATTATAACTTCCCCCCTTAATCTTTTCTAATTTAATCTATAAAACTTATTATTCCAAATAATTATCTTCGGTACATTCAAAACTCGACTCAGCAATATTACCCGAGGAAGCCAAATACTTTATCACCAGATGCTGTTCTAAAGTAAAAAAATTAAAATACAAAGCTACATTTGTGACGGATCAATACGCGACCTCCTACTAATAATCCTCTTGGGTATTCTTTGGGGCTAGCAAAATTCACCAATCTTCTCCTACAAAGAAAACGTGATATGCAAATTAAGTTTATAGTTCACGAGTCAAAGAGGTTAGTGAGTTAGAAGTGAAGATAATAGATAACAGAAAATCAGAAGGTTAGAAGTTTAGTTAAATAAAGGTGACAAGAAAGATACAAGGTGAAGATTACCATAAAAAGTTAGAAAGGTCTTGTAAAAGATTATAGTCATGAAGTGTTATAGATAAATTAAATTGATTAGAAGACTACTTACAGTTCAGATTCTGTCACCTTCATATCACGTTGATATTTAAAGTATTAAAGTGGTTAAGGGACATTAGTTACATATCTACCGAGTAAAGCAATATTAAGGTAGAACTATTATTATAAAGAGGCTTATTTAATGTATTCTCCCCGAACGCGACTCTCATCCCTTCCCTCTGCTGTCTGACTGGATTATATTATTTATAGTGTTGCATTGATTTGTGTTTGAGTCGATTAAAGTGCTAAATAAAATAATTAGAAATTATCATGTCGAATAATCCTTCACTTCCTTTCACACCTTAAGTTTTTAGCTGGGTCACAGGGTAGTTGGGAAGAAGGTTTGTTACACATTCAGAACTTGTTCTGAAGCGGTAAAAAAAAAGATGTCTTGCTGAGTAAAAAATACATGTAATTTTTCTTGGAGCTTTGACAAACTATATAAATTCAGAAAATAAGAAAAATTATTATCCCTTTTTTATTATCATGGTTTAAAAAATTTTGCGTCAATCATTTTATTAAAGAATTAGAACAAATTTTTTTTAAATAGTGAAAAGAATATGTGAGTTTCCTTTCCCCTTTCTTTTTTTCTCTCCTTTTGTTTCAAAGAGAGTTTTTTCAAAATGAAGGTAAACGTGCTTTCAGCATAGTTTCAACATTTTTCAGCATTTTAATTAATTTATTCAGACTGGTGTACATTAGATTTAATTTTGTTTATAAGATATTAAGAAAGCAGAGCTGCAAACTGACGCCCTTGTTTTCCCTCTGCAAACAAGCGTTAAAAAAAATTTATCTCCAGATACATGCTTCTAAAATTCTAAAACAAAAAAATAAATGCACAAAAAAAATAATTAAAAACTCTTGTGTTTTATTTTGTACTCGTAAATAGCCAGTGAAACTAATTATTAATGTAATCATTTTAAGTAGGTCTCGAATTGCTTTATCATGTAGTGAAGTTTCTGATCTTCATCATGTATAATTAATTTGACAATAATACTAGGATTTTTAATCACAAAATGGTTTAAAAAAGATGATACGCTGTAAAAAAATAGTCAAGCTTCAACATATGAGCTTTTTTTCCTTGCTTATAATTCATTAGATATTCGTTTTCTCACTGTTTCTATTTTTATTTATTCCTTCAGTTCTTATTTGAGTGCATAAAAAATAGAAATGAGTTATTTATATTTAAAATATCTCCGAGTATATCATCTTACTTTTTAAGTTCATTGTTTTCTTTTTTTTTAATTTGTTTTCAGATATTTTTTTATTCAGAAAAAAAGGAAGAAAATATTCCTTTTTCTTTGTAGCTTTATATTTTTAAACGAAAATAACTAAAAAATAATGTAAATATCGTTTTTATTTTTCAAATGTATCTTTATATGTATAATTTTAATTCTCTCGGGAATCATTCTATTTATTGTTCGTTTTGAATTTTGTTGGTATTATTATTATTCTCTTTTTCGCAAAAGATTTAAGTTCAACCAAAGGTTTTTGTAATTTATTTTAGTAATATTTCAACTGTACATGCTGCTAAATTCAGCAATGTATTTTTATTTAAAACACATTTTTAAATCACTAACAGTGGTTCCAAATGAAAGCAAACGATATTTAATATCGACAATAAGTCCCTCATGAAAAAAATGCATCCATAATGTATTCAGTGTTAATCTTTTTTTTCTAAATAATGAGATAAAAAAATCTGCCTAGTATGTTGCTGAGGAAAATAAATTCATTTATTAAAAAGTATATGAAGGCAAAATAAAGTAAAATATATCTAAAATCCACAGTTTATTTAATAAACTTTCTCACGTGTTTTCTTTGGGTCCTTCTAATAGTCTAAAAGAAGTTCTTTTGATAAATTGTTTGATTTGAGAGCCTCTTTCTGTAAAGGAACTACAATATATGTAAATAAATGTTTTTCTATTTAAAGTTCAGTGAATAGAGTTTGAGAGGAAGTTAGCATTAAGATGCTGTTTGAGTTACATGCCGTTTGAGCGAGAATTATAGTTCAGATTATCAACGTATCTTGTCATGGAGCTCGGAGCCTTATTATCAGAATAACTAAACAGCCACGAAATCACTTTTAAAGCTAAAAATTACTTTAAATATGAAGTCGTAGTTTTTGAAGCTAAATCCAAGTAACAGCTGCAATGCAGGTTGGCAATGATCCTCTTAAGGAATTAGTGCGAATCAAAACACTACTCTTAATCTGATTCTAAGAATCCCATTAAGTGCTATGAAATACTTTTCAATTCAGCTTTAAATATATTTTCATGGACAATTTTTTAATGAAGGAGTATCAAAATAAAGCAGAATAAAAGCATACTTACAAAATGAAATAAGTAAAAACGAAATCAAATGCCACATCCTTATCACTTGAGTTGGAACAAAAGTCTTATGAATCTTCAAAATATAATTAAGATGTGCCGAATTCGACTGAACTGTACAAGTAGTAAGTTTTTCGTCAAATTCGAGCCATGAATGAGAAAAAAATTATTCATACGAAGCACTGTGTTCAAATAGTAAACTTAGTACAATGTAAGGGGTAAGTGGCCAGCATACGACAAACCTCCCTCTCTTTCTGCAGGAGCCTGTAATTTAAGCCGAAATAATGTATTGTGTGCACATGTTGGTTATGGAATATTGACGCAAAACTTGTGTGTACCCTGAACAGCTACGAACATTGGTGTGAAACCCATATATACATGATCAACATAAAAAACTGTAGTATCGTGGAATCTATGTCCACTTCACAAGGAGCAAAAAGACTTCACATGGTAATGTGCTGGAACATTTGATCCGACACTAAACGAATTAGAGATCATTCTTTCAGCGTTTTGTTTCTATGGATGAAACATAATGCCATCATTTACAACCGGCAACAGAAAGGCTAAGTTAAGAATGGAGACATTTGTAATCACCAGGGACGTCTCAAGACTCTTTGAGACCCTGGGCTCAGAGAAACCTTAAGATTTTTTGAGGCCCTAGGCCCCTATGCAGAAGTAGGCCCTTTCGGAAATCTTTAAAAGTAGACAGTATATAGCATACATTGTCAAATACTCATTCAAACGGTCATTTGAAACGAATTAATGTGCACCTCTCGACCCTCTCGACCGATGATCGCATTTCGACTAAAGGAGTTGAATGATTGTTTATGGGATTAGGCCTCAGCCCTAGACATGGACAATGGTTATCACATAATAATACAGGCTTACCACTTTTGCCAGTTGACATACAGTTTGAAATTCCCTGTTTTTCGGCGAATATGTACGAGAATAATATTTGACCATTAAAATTATCCGGATCATACTCTTATTAAAACAGAGTCGAGAACGAATCGAGGCCCTCACTGAGAGCGAGGCCACGCCCATGCCTTAAGACGTCTCTGGTCGTCAGTAAAGTAAAAGAAGGCTCAGCCACATCTGCGATGTCTGGAAAAGTTATATCGTGTCTGTTCCTTGATATACAGGGATTACTGATGTGAGAATGATTTATCATTGGGGCCAGTAACTATCAACGCCATTATGAGACTTCGTTCTTTCCGCTTCTCTCCATGCTCTCTTCGATCCTCCCAACACTATTGCGACTTTGCCTCCGGATCACTTGCTTCGAGTGAACAGTTGATTCTTATATTCTTCAAGGAAGATATCCTAATTTTTAAAAGATATAGCACATGACAACTTTTGCAGAATGCATAGTAAATCCTTCTTTTTCAGAGGAATTGAATCTGGTAATTTTCGCTATTTGTGTTTTAAAATTGTTTTACAAAAATACCCAATTATTTTAAATGTAATATCGAAGCCTTTTAGTTCAATAATTATTTGTTAAATTTGCTACTCTATACGAGAGTAACACCATGTCTTCTTTTCAGGCGAGTCCCAGTTCTGCGTGCATAACGGACGTAGCCTTCTTGCATTCGATATCATCATACACGCTCTACTCCTGGTATGATGGTGTGAACAGCCAATGAGTACACGATACAAATACCTCTAGTTCGCGTCGTTGGCAATCTAAAAAGCCAGTCTTATGGCCGATAGCTGTAAGACGTCTTATTTCAAAAAGATAACGCAAAATCCCATGTTAATTGTGTCCTGACCTACCTCGACACATAGAATATTCAACTATTGCTATGGTCAGCATGTTATCTAGACTTTTCACTCATCGAAAACTTTTGGTTCTGGGTTGCTGAGAGGCTTGGCCGTGACGACTTTCAGCAGGATAGGTGTTGACGAAACCATCCATTCAGCCTCATCTGCAATAAGACTGCCAGAAGGAATCTTCCAGAATGTCAGGAATTCCATGTGCAGTGTCTGTGTCAGACTTGTCATACGACTTCTGGTCTTAATTTCTAACATCTGTTGTAGTATAACGTTTCTTAAAATGTTTTCTGTCGCATAAATGTGCATCGGTTGTATTGTTCTTTTTCTATTCTTCTTTGCACCACAGCGTTCACAACTGCGGCATTTGCAACCCTGCATTCCTGTGAGATTCCAAATCGTCTCTGTACCCCCTGCACACCATGCAAGTTTTTCAGTCTGGTAACGAATCCCTCTGTAGACTTGAAGTACTATGAAATGTCTTGCTTAATTCTGTCATTCAAGTACAGTTCGACTAGATGCCCTACCAGTTAGAGTCATTTTTTTTGGCTTCCTTTAAGACGATATGGTATCCAAAAAATCATCAAACTATCGAAATTTTTTATTGGCTTATTTGATACCTCGAATCATTATAAACATGCCTGTAAAATTTCAAAGCTTTACCTGCATTTTTTTATCAAGTTATGGAGCAATATTTGATGCTGGACATCAACTACCATGCCCACATTTCATATCATTGGCGAGAAAAGAGCTTGATAAAAGATAAATTAATTATTTTTCTACCGCGCGTGAATGAGATTGACATATGTAGAATTTTTTATGCAGTAACAAATTATTTCAAGAAAGAATTGTGCAATTCATACACAAATTCTAGTTTATGTATTGTTTATTGAAGAGCAAATGGATTTTGTCAAGATTTAAAAGTTGAGCGTGCTTTTTATGATATTATTATGAATGAAATTAAAACTTCAAAACGAATACTCTCCCAATGCACAAATACTAAATCTCATTTTGATAACTCAGATAATTAAAAATCTAATTCGCAAAAATAGCAAAACTCTCCCATTTTTATATATTTGTTTTTGGTGGTATGTATATATCCCATGTGTGTGAAATTAAACACTATTATTATTTAAATATTTTAAGATATTTATTTAAACAAATGTACAGATGCAATTCTTAAATTTTAATATATTTTACCTATAAATTGTTATTTGATTTTGCTTTCATTCGTGTGCAATATTTAACATGCGAAGGCTTTTAAAATCATGGAAGTAAAAAAATAAAGGCATAAATATCTTTTGTACATGTGTGTTGTGCATTATTTGAGTTGTCAAACTGAGCATGGAATTAGCTCTGAAGTGTGAGTACTTATTTTTTTTATAATTATTTAGATAAAGTTTTATGAAATATTGATATATCAGTCGTTTTCTTCTATATGTTCATTATGCCAGTATACTGTTTAATTGTTTTACATTTTTGCAATTTCTTATGGTAAGCAGTTTTAAAGAAGCTAATTAACATTTCATAAAAGTTTCAGACTAACTGATGAATATTATTTCATGCTATTCATGGAATGAAAACTTTAAACTCATATTTCTCCATGTTCAATTTTTGTACATATACTATTATTCAGAACCCTAAAGCTTTTTTGATAATTGAAGTATGGACTTGAAAGTTTTTATACATGTTCTGAAATGTATGTTTTGTAAAACTGTGCATGGAATTAGCTCTAACGTGTTTAGTGTTTTTTTTTAAATTTCAAAAACAGAATTAATGTTTTTTTTTATAATTTTTGGCAGTTTAATTATAAAAAAAATTAATAAAAAATTAAAGAGCAGCAGCAGAATAAAACCATGCACAGTTTTGCGTAGTATATTATAAGGTACTTGGAAAAAAAATTTGAAAGAAAAGAAACATATTTTAAAAAAGCCTTAAGAATTTAAAAAATATTTTAAAAAGCTCAAAAATTTAAATTTTACAAACATTTTGCAACAAATATAAAAAACTTTGTTGGAATTATTATTAAATGTTAACCTTTATAAAATACAATTAAAACTAAATATCAAATATTTAAAATAAAAAAAAATTTTGAAGATGGTACCATATCGCCTTAAGTGCAGTGTAGATTTATTGGGTGCCCAGGATAAGCTGGACGTGGCCAGGTTTTTTAGTAATAAATTTCAATCCGCCAGTACCAAGGGGGCCTATAGATCTTCTGCACAGGGCCCGAAATAAGCCTAAATCAGCACTGTTTGAGTGGTAACTGTGTTTAGTAACCTAAGACCTTGTACTCGTATACCACCTGAATTGTCTGCAATTGCCATCATGTTTTGTTCCTGTTATGCTATATAAATACAGTAAGTACTATAGTTTTCAAATTAATTGGGGCAAACATCTTTTTTTCTTATTTTAGGGGATACAGTACGATTCAATCAGTCAAAAAAATCAAATCTAATTTTTTTTTATTCTAAATTATTTTCATATACTTTTTTACAAACTCACAAGACTTGAAAGCTCTAAGTTTAAATAAGTTACAGTTAAAAAAAACTATAAAAAAACATCCTTTTATAGTTAATCAAACTGAGTTGCAACCAAATCTTTTAGTTGCCAAATCTGGAAATGGAATCAGAAGTTAGTGGCCAGGTTCGGAATGAGATCTGAAAATTGGAAATCGTTAATCCTGATGATCCTGATCAGGACAATGAAAGAAAATTATTAAATTATTGTATTGTCATCGGTCCTGGACAAGTGAGCAAAATTTCGAATTAATCTGACCTTTTACAGTGGGTAAAAATAATGAGTTCAAAGATTCCGTTGCATACAAGTGAAGCTTATGAAAGTGTGTTCAAAACACAGAGTTGTGATAAATTATACGTTTGTTTTTATACACATCCCAATGTCAAATCAAAACTTTAAACTGACTTAGCCCAGAGAAAGATAAAAAAGACTAGTTTGTCTTCATTTCAAATGCTAAGGCTTTTTTTCCTATTGTGCATAATACTTGGAAATTTTTTCACTTGTTGCTAATAGTACATGAAATAAAAGTTGGTATGCATTTTTCATTCAAAGCAATACTTATTTTTTAAAAAACAATTGAGTTTAGAATTTACACATTTTTTAAGGAATTTTCAATAACCATTCATAAAAAGAAGTATTGTACGAATACCAATCATGTCCCAAAACCCATGAATTTTTGTTAAACATACTTGTATAAATCGAATTTCATATACGTTAATTTTTGTAGGAAAAGTAGCATTTTAAAATTATTTCATAAGTTTCAAGATTTTCCCTTAAGAAATCAAATGGTCAGCTTTTTATGAAATTTTGAGCAAAAAAAAATTTTTACATCATACATACACATAAGAGTCAATCAAAAAATTTTTTAAAATCCTTACATTTAAAAATTTTGTGTAAATCGTACCAGTTTCCTTAAATTGGCATGTGATTACTCGAGCCTCCTTAAATCAATCATATTTCTCCCAAAGTAGTGTGGAGGATTGACATTTACTAAAATTTACTTGTTTGATTGGTTTTAGTGTATGGGTAGCTCAGTTGTGAGCCTATCAGTGTGACAGCTGGTCATTATAATTTTGCATTCCGTGTAACACGTGTTACTTTTGCTTGTTCAAAGATAGATATTACTCCGAGGAAACGTTCGAAAATAATCGTTCTTAATAAACACAGTTCTATGACAGTGAGAGGTGGAGTTGGTGTGGGAAAATCAAGTATTTCAATAACTGTAAGAGCATTTCAGGATTTTAGATCATCGTCTCCAAAAAGAAAAGTGAAAGTGTGGGCACAAACGGAAAACTACTTCAAGATCTAATAAAATTCTAATAAGAAATAGAAAATAAATCGAGGAAAGACAATCACAGACCTTAGAAGGGATTTATTGGGTTATGGTGTTGAAATGAATATCTCAGCCAAAACGGAAAAGACTTATGGAAGTTGGCCGTAACGCTACAAGACCAAGGAAAAAACAATTTCTAACTCAAAATATGAGGGGAAAACGCTTAGAATGGGCCAAAAAATATCGACCGGGGATTGTTAAAAACCGAACAAGGTGATTTTCAGTCATGAAACATATTAATTTGTCCAGGGATACAAATCAAACATAGTTAGAAGTAATGGTGAAACTCTGATACCAGATCATATCCAATGGACTGTAAAATACCCTTCTAAACAGATGTTTTGGAATTTTTTTCACAAGAAATGGTGCTGGGAGCTTAGTTTCTCTTAAATTGAATTCTGTCATATACATAGAAATGTTACGCAGTAGCTTGTTCCATTCAAGGAAATATTTGAAGGAACATTTCAACGTGACTGGGCCCCTTGTCACACTTCGAAATTTTTTCAGACTTTTCGGCTGTAAATAAAATAAAAGTGCTTGATTGGCCTGGTAATTCACCAGAACTAAATCCTATTGAGAACTTATGACATATTTTCAAGAATCATTTAACTAAGATGAAGTGCGCGACAATAAAACAAATTATAAAATGGAGAGTGGTTCCACAATGATGAAATTAAGAACATGTGCCCTACAATAGAGGAATCAATTCTAAGATGTGTTGGAAAGATCAATTTTAAGATTGTAGTCAGACTACAATGAATTTTCTCATTTCATCATTTGAGATGACTTAATACATCAAATTTTGAGAATTAAAGTCACAGCTTCCTCCGTTTAAATTTTTTTCTTTTAAAATGCAATCGATGTGTATTTTATTATTTTTAAAATGTTAAGTGCTATGTACAGTTACAGTTTTTATTTGTGTATGCGAGAGATGCATTACTACACTCACGTGTCTATTAAATGCATGAAAACTGAAAAATGTAGATCTAACTTAAAGATTGATTACTTGCAATTCTTTAAAACAAAATACTAAAAAAAATCTATTCATTTATTTTAAAATAATCGTTAATTTTGTACGGATATTTCAAATCATTATATTTTTCTTTGGCAGCTTACATTGCAAATAATTACGAGGTGGAAGCGTAATATTTTTATATTTAAATACTTACGAAAAAGATGTATAATGAAAAAAACCTGTATAATTCAAACACAAACATTAGATTCCTAAACAGAAACACATTTTTTTTTTATTAATGTGACCACATTTTACAAGAATAATGTAGCTATAATTTGCTTTTATAAAGGATTTGCTTTTTGGTAATGTCGTGATGTTCAGTTTTCAGCTAAGAAGCATAATTAATTACGATTTGATCATTACACATATTTTATAAAGTAACTAATCTTTAAAATATGAAAATATTTCAAACATTTTTTTGTTTTAACAAACACCATACAACGAATAAAATCATTTGATGCTCTTTTCCTAGTATCTATGAATATTCCACAGATTCGGAATAAAAAGCAGACGATTCCCTTCTGGTTCTACAACGACTTATAAAAAGTATTTTGAATATATTCTTTTTTTTAATTTTTTTTCTGTTTGAAAAGCGAGAAAAGTTCACCAGAAAACATTGAAATACAGTAAGAAACGCAAGGCGGGGGAAAAAAACAGAATTTTTCTGACTCAACGAAAAACAAGAAAAGGGCGGCTCTCTCAGGGGAGTTTTTTATCTTCTAAATCGATGCTGTTTCAATTCCTGTGTATTTATGTAGCGTGTGCCGAATTGTGACGGTAGGAATTAGAATATTATTCAACAACAAATTTCTGTAACCTGCAATTTTAGTTCACTAATTCGATTTTATGAGGTAATTTTAATCCTTTATCTACCGACGGTGCTTATAAGTACCACTCACTTTAAAATTACATAGAATAACCATTTTTACGAATACTCTGACAATACTTAGCTGGATATTTCCAGAATTATATTCTTTTAAATCCACTCTTCCAAAATATATGGCAGTACGGGTTCTATGATGAGTATTTTAGCGGGGAAGGCGAATATAGTTTTATAGCAGAAGTTGCGTTTTCAGCTGACATTTTGATCGGATTGCGAAGATTGTCATTTTTGTTCCGAAAAAGTAGTTAATGTAAAACGGTAAGAGTCTTATTATTTTTTTATGTTAATGAAGACTTTAAAAAGGATTTTACTATTCATTTTAAGTGAACAGTGTATATAATTAATTTTACAGTTGAATACCTTTAATTAAGTGGCTCTAATGGATTAAATTTCCCAAAGTTGAGTGTTTTGTTTATGTATGTTCCTTAATTTTCAATGGAGTGATTCAAAAAAAATATTGCATGAAAAAAACTGCAATAAGTCATAATGCGGTAGATAAAGGGTTAAATGCTTGCTAACATAAAGAATACTTTAACTTTTCTGCATATTTAATTAAAAACAGAAAAAGCATTTCCTCATAAAGTGGAAGATTTATTTGAAAATCAAGATGATAGACTTTCGTCTTCCAGCCATTTGGATTGATTTGATTTTTTTATTAGCATCGCACTTTAAAGCTGCTCAAGAGCTATTGGCGATAGACCTCTTAATTTTAAACCTCGTTTAAACGACGAGGACGGCACTTGAGTTGGAATCTGACTCTCCAAAATTCCTCACCAAGCAAACGTGAGGACCTTGAGAACCTTGACTTCCTTCAGTGGTAGCTAGTCCACACCTCGACAACATGGCGACCACGACCACTTGGCTACCATGGTCTCCAGTCATTTTTGGAATTCGTGAACGTAATGTTGACCTAAATTGTTATATTTATATTTGAAAGCAATAGAGTTCAATCGATAGAGGAAAAGGAATAAAGGTTTTTATTGGAATTACGCTTTTTCTCGAAATTTTGAGAATCATTTTATTTTTATCTTAGTGATTCACTTATGGATTGTCAAATCTATCAGTGATATTTTCAGAAATTATCTATACATACAGTGAAAATCGTTTAATACAAAACTGAGGAGACTGAAATATTTTTTCGTGTTAAAGAATACTGTGGAAAAAATAAGAAAAATCAAGTTTATCAGAGTGTATTTTATTTGCATAGACGCATGTGTTTGATAAAATGAAAGAAATAAAAACATTCACAAGGGCTTAATGTAATTTAATGTAAAATTTTCATGTTTTTTTAAAAAACAAAACATTCATTGACTTTTTGGAAGATAATCTGATATTTTTCTTTGCATAGTCTTTTTTTAGCATCAAATTGTCAACAAGTTATTCTTTGTGTTCCATTTTGTCATTCATTTCACCATTGGAATGTGCTTCTAAGTATCTGCGCATTCTTTTCATGATGTTCCACATTTCGGATCACGTGGGAACATTAGCTGCATGATTCGTTTAATTCAAGTCGGCAGAAACTGCATCAGCGATAATTTCCTAATTCCAAAATGTCTTTGTCTGAGACAATTGGAGATGTACACACATAATCATCAGCTACTGCAACAATTTCTTCCGATGATACAGTAGGACAGTCCAATAATATAGAAACTTTCTCAAACATTTCATTAAGAGTCAGCTCAGTTTCATTACCCTCCTCTCCAGAAGAGAAATCTTTTCGTGTTTATCTATTTTCGTTTCGTGTTATGAGAAAAAAAAATGAAAGAAAATAAATAGAAGTTTGTCCGGACCGTTGTATTACCATATTTACTCGAATCAAACCCGCCATCGATTATAAGTCGCATCCTCAATTTTCTACACGTTTTTGAGAAAAAAAATTTAAAAAATGAGTAAAAGATTCATCAATATCCGGTACTTAAGAAATTCTTTTTAAAAAAATTAATGAGGAATAGTTTGAAGTTAATAATTTATTTATTTTAGAAGTGTATTAAAAACTTTCAAATACATACATGAACCTATACTTACTCTAAACGTGAGTGTCAATTTCGAAAAGGATTCGTGCGCCAATCCCATTGTCAAGGCTGACTTCGGTATTGGGGACGGCATCGCCGTTTTTCCACATGGTGTCGTCTTCCGTGCCATCCAATGCATTTGTTATGCAACATTTTACTAAAAGAATATATTATAGAATAATGTAAAAGAATTATATGAAAGACTGTTGAACATTCGCAAGCAAAAATTATATCATTTTATCTACGCCAACGACGTACATTTGTTTCATCCGTGCTAAATTTCCAATGGCCGCTGCTGTACTTCCATTTTTTTCCGCATTAAAATTACCTCCCTTTTTCATACTTGCGTCATCGTGAACTCGTCTTGATACTATTTCCGATGTCTTTGGTGTTTAGGTGATTACAAAAAAGCATATACAAAAAAATTTTCCTAAATACGAAAAGTCAACGATGTTTAGAATAGACCGAATACAGGAGATAAACTGCGGAATGGAATAAGACACTCAATCCAAGTGGCCAAAATGGACGGTCACATTTTTCCTTTTGAAAGGGATGGAAACTCAATTTCTCCCATCCAACGAATGTTTTGCCTTCGATTCTGAGCCGCACCCTATTTTCAGTAGCATTAACACTGGAAGAATAGTGCGGCTTGGATTCGAGTAAATACGGTATTTCGTGCTAACCGATATTTCATCTTAAGCGTTTTCGTGTTAAACGTATTGCATTGTATATATTCATCTGGTTTGATTTTAACTCACAACGCACTCTGGAGCAGCAGGAGGGCCACTGGTCAGGGATCTGGTCATTTTGCATCACGGTCAAGATCAAGACAGACACTAGAACAGGCAACCCTCTCTTCATACCTCCAAACCATGCCAACATTGAGCCTCAATAGATTTATCATGCATCAGCCTCTTTTTCTCAGCAAGTCTTTAGATGCAAAAGGACTGTAACGCATGACTTGAAAACACTGGTCACATGTTTGTGACCATGACCACCAAGCTACCGCTGCCATATAAATATATATAATACCACAAAAAAAAACCTTTTTATTGCTGTTTTCCTTCTTTTAATGCACTTCATTGTATTGAAAGAAATATATTGGTCTAGATTTGAACAGGAAAAGTATAAACTCCACATAGTTAATTCAAAATGATTGTTAGATGGTCGTATTCAAATTTAAAATACATTATAACTTTCAATTTTGATGAGACGTCATTATGTTTTTGGAATGTCTTTTTTATTTTTCCCTTAGAAATATTCATTTCGTGAATTATTACACAGCTGTAACATTCAGGGACGTCTTAAGACTTGTTGAGGGCCTGGGCCCCAACACAAATATGGGCCCCATCTATGACACTTAAAATCAGATAGTACATACGCTGTCAAATACTCGTTCAAACACTAGCCCGAAGCAAACAAATGTGCCTGACTTACAAACACACAAATTTGCTTGACCAATTCTGCTTTTTAATTTTATGAGTAATGATGGTGTAGACTTAGGCCTATACATGAACGACGGTCATCACATAATAATACAGTCTTGTCACTGTTAGTCCAGTTGACATATAGTACAAAATTACCAGTTTTTCGGAGAATACAACCGAAAATAATATTTGACCGTTAAAATTATTCGAATCATTATGATCTTGTTAAGGTTCAGTCGAGAACGAGGCGAAACCCCCTCTCTTTCTGAGGCCAAGGCCCTGGGCACGGGCCTAGTTGGCCCTTGCCTTAAGACGTCCAATGCTCGCATTCTTCAAGCTTTTTAATTCAAATTTTAAAACAAAAGTAAATAAATTTTAAAACTTAGAAAAAAAGGTTTAATTCTGATGCTACGCATATGTATATATATATATATAAATTTATTTTTTAAAATTATTTACTATATATATATTGATGAATTTTACACGCAATCATAATACTGTAATTTAATTTCATTTAATAATCTTGTTGGAGGAACACATTTCCTTTTAATAAAATAAAAATTGAAATGAAAAAAAAAAATCATTCTAAATTAAACATTTGGTTACTTACGTATTATCTCAACAATGCTAATGTTCAAAATAACTTGCCAAGTTGGCAACGTCGATTTCTCATGTGTCGTATGCACTGAATTTGCAACCATGTACTTCATTTCATATAATGTCGCTAATACGGTTGAGATAATACGTAAATACCAAATTTTCTAGTATACCTTTTGAAACATACACACTCGCACACAAATTCATAAATAATAAAGTAATGTATTTTTTTTAAAAAACCACTTTACTCTCATATTTACCTGCAAATCCTAATGAACCTATTGTATAAAATTACAACTGCAATATTTTGACAGTAGCCGGCGGGGTGGTGTGGTTGGTTTGTCGCTGGCCTTCTGCACCTTCGAATACGGGTTCGACCTCGGCCCAAGTCGGTGGATTTTCATGATACAGAAAATCGACAAGACCATGTAAAAGATTCCTAGCATGCGGCACACAAAAGATCCTTAGAGCTTGTTTGGCTTGGGTGCTCTCAGAAAAATTAAATCCTAGTACAGGTTTGCATCGCCAGAGCGTAGGAGCCTTCCTCTAGAGAGGAAACTGGGCGTCAAAATTACCTGCGGCGATGGGTATCCGCCTATATGGTGCCGCACTAAAAAGAGATACCAGTTTCCGGGGGAGGTACTAGGTCTGCAATGGTAAACTTCCAACCTGCAGCTCGATAGAAATTTTAAAAAATATTTTGACAGTTATTATTTAATTTCAGAATAGTGATAGTTTCTTTATAAAATTCTTTTAATCAAAAATAACTATTTCCTTTTTTTTTTTTTTTCTCATTAAGTATTTTTCCATTTTGTTTGACTTTTTCTCGTCAATATAATATATTAAACATATTCTTTTAATTACTTTTTGTATTTTTCTTTGTTTTACGTTCATAATTTTCTCATTAGTCTTAAGCAAGCCAAAAGGGCCTAATGTTCTTTGTAATTATTTTTCACGAAATGATGATTTGGGAAATCATTGTTTTTCGCTTAGGAAGTAATTGCGCGAAACGAGAACTTTGCAAACCTTCGAGAGTTTTTAATGCCTTCTTGAAAGATGTGTAATCAGTAGTAAGATATATGATAAATGCATAAAGCATTTTTCAACATTAACAGTTTATCAAAACATGTTTACAAAGAAAGGGGAAAAAAGGCAATTTAAAAAATAACTTTTTTTTTCGTTTAAATTAAATTTGCTGTCCAAAACAAAAAATTTTCCCTTTTCCGAAATTAAACGCAGAACGTATTATTATACACTGCTGGCCACCATAAATGCAACACCCTGAAGGAAGCACGCAAATAACATGAAATTTACAACATGCATTAGCAGAGGTGAGGTATGCAAATGATTAGAATTTCAGCGCAGACACACATCACGCACGCCTGTAGCGCCACCTCAAAGCGCTATTTAAGGCTTGGAGATTTCGAACGATTTCCAGTTCAGCAATTGTGTTTTTCTTGTGGATTTTAGAGCGTTTTTCACGTAATGGAACTAAAGCGCTATTAGGACGAAAATTTCGTCTTCGTCTTCGTTCCATATTTCGTCGTACCTTTTTCTCAGCCAATAAGCAATCAATTGACCTCGGAGTTTCGGCATTTGGTTGCATTTGTGCCCTAGATGAGCCGAATCATATTTAAATTTCCCCATAGTTTTCCCGAATTTTCCTACAAATTTTCCTTTCTTGTCATTCAATTCATTCTTTCTTTCTCTTCCCGTCTAGACCACAGATATTAAAACAAATGTTTGGCGCAGTATAGCCGAAGTCGGCTCTTGCGCCAATAAACCCCAAAATCACTCACTCACTCACCCAACAAATTTTCCTGAATTTCGCTAGTTTATAACAAAATTTTCTCAAATTTTACCTAGTAAATTTATTGTTTGCAAATAAAAAATTTTTTTTAAATCTACTTGCATTTTGGAGGAAATCTTCACAAAAAAAGTTCAGAAAACAAGTATAAAAGGCTCTGATTTTACTTTTTTAATTTAATTCTTTTTTAAAACAGTAAAGTGATAAGATATATAGTGTGAAACGAAAATAGTTACTTTTTGTTAGTAAAAAGTTCATTAGTTGCATTGTTGTAAAATACAACATGTGAAAAACGCGCTAAAATTATTTGGCCATGCCAATGATTGATATCTTGTTTCCAAAAACGATCAGTTATGTCTCGCAGAAAACAGCGATCAGCTTTTGATCAAGTATCCGAGTTCGACAGAGGAAGGATAGTGCCCTACCGAGATTGTGGATTATCTTTCAGGGAAATCGGTAGTCGTGGTGGACGAAACTAAACAACTGTAATGCGGATATGTGTCCGTTGGATGCAAGAGGGTACGACGTGGTCGATCGCATCCACCTCAGTGCACCACTTCACGTGAGGACGGGCCAATTGTGCGCATGGCAGTGACGGATCGCTCAGTCACATCACGAACCATAGCACAGCACATTGAGTCTGTAACGCATCATTCAATGTCTACGCGTACCATTCGACACCGTTTACAGCAGAGTGGTCTGCCGCAAGACGTCCATTGCTTGGTCTACTCTTGAAGCAGAACCAAAGACGTCTCCGCCGCCAATGGTGCGATGAAAGAAGAATGTGTGCGGCAGAAGGGAATGAAGTTGTCTTTACTGACGAGTCACACATCTCCCTGCAACACCACGGTAGTAGGATTCGAGTCTGGAGACACCGTGGAGAGAGGATGCTGAACAGCTATGTTATGCACCGCCCCACTGGTCCTGCACCGGGTATTATGGTATGGTGTGGTATTAGATATCACTCTCGCACTCCTCTAGTACGCATTGCCGGTACTTTAAGCAGCCAGCGCTACATCTCCGAGGTGTTGGAGCCAGTTGTCCTTCCTTACCTTCAGGGCTTGGCCACAGCCATATTTCAACAGGATAATGCGCGACCATACGTGGCACGCATTGTCCAAAGGTTCTTCGTCAATCACCAGATTGAATTGCTTCCCTGGCCGGCTCTCTTTTCGGATCTTTCACCGATAGAAAACATGTGGTACATGGTTGCTCAGCGATTGACCCAGATTACAACCCCAGCTGCCACACCAGATCAACTTTGGCAACATGTGCAAGCTGCTTGGTCTGCTGTACCCTAAGAACACATCTAAAGTTTCTTTGAATCAATGCCGAGGCGGTGATCTCCAACAATGGCGGCTACTCTGGCTACTGATTCTGGAAGGAACCACACTTCTCACAGAAGTCTATAAATTTAATCATTTGATACTTGGACAACATGTTATCTACAAAATAAATTTTGTTGTGCTATCTCTTGTCTTTCTTGGTGTTGCATTTACGGTGGCCAGAAGTGTACATTAAATCAGCGTTTCTCAAACTGTGGGGCGTGATAACTCTACGAGTGGGGTGCGAGCATATTGATAAGTCACAAACAAAAAAGTTTAAAAAATTATTAGTTTACTGAAAGTAAACAAAATACATTCTGACATAATAAAAAAATAAAACTAACACACTGAAATAATACACTTATAAATTAATCAATGCAGCAAAATGTATTTTATAATTAGTTTAACAATACTAAATTAAAAACAAATTTAATAATTAGCGGTGACCCTATGGGCTTGTCACTTATTAAATTATATACAAAAATTAATACTTATTTTGATAATTTGTACGTTTTATATATAATCCCCTCACAGCCGATTGAAAGTTAGTCTGGTATTACATTTGATGTATCTAACTTTTTTTCTACTGTATACTTTTAATGACAGTTTTCTTTCATGTTTAACCTAGAAGGGTCCGAGGCGGGTGTGTATGTTAAATCGTGAAATTTGAGATTTTTTTTCTCTTATTTTCATCTGTAATATTCTCCTCATCGCAAGTGGGGTCAGAAAACGGACATTTCTCCCAAATTCGTGATGTCCGGTAACAGGTAACTTGGACAGAGGCAGTTAGAATTTTTGGAAGATACCTAGTAGGATTTTCAGCCCCGGAATTCCGAAACCCCAGAATCCCCGGGTTTTTTTCCAACCCCGGGATTTAATTTTTGTTTAAATTATATTTTTTTAAAAATTTTCTCAGAAAAATTTTCTAAGAATTTAATATTTTTAAAAACTATATTTTTTTTTTATGAAACATGTACGTAGAATTTTTGGTGCAATAATAAGTGTGCTATATATGATAAATACTGATGCGTGCGTGTGGTGTTACAAAATAATAATAATAATCTGGAGTCCTAGGGTTGTCTTTTTCCTAGATTTATTGGTAACAATAACTTTCAACAATAAACTTAACAATATTTAACAAATTAAACCATTACATTAATTAGACTGAAACTAAAAAGAATTCTAATATTCGAGATAAAAATCCTAGTAAACAACGGCACCTGGTACGCCAAAGCCAAGAATTACGAGTAAACAACAGCACATTTAGTTATGCTGAAGCCAAGTTCAAAATTCAACTGAGACAGAATCCGTTACATATGGTATCTGTCGAGATAGACCACGTGGGGTCTGAGGGTGGTGTCAACTACACTCCACCCACTCAGACCACCTGGTCCATAATTTATAACACTATAGGTAAAAAAATAATAACATAGATACACAGCTCTCATTTCTCGTATGAGAGAATGTCGCACAGATCTAACTGGCTTACTGCAATGTTTACACAATAATACAAGCAACATCCCAAGAATAGATTTTGTCACAGTTCTTTCTTCAATTAAATGCCGTTAATTAATAGCGGGCCTGCTTGGAAGACTTGAGACACTTCAAATCCCATTGCATTACTAACAGCTCATGCAACTGCATCTTCATTTTCAAATGAAGTAACACTTGAAATTGATTCACATTCTTATTCAATAACTGGGTGAATTTATATACAAAAATCATTAAGTGTCGTAGAAGAACTAAATAAAGTTATCAAAGAGGTATATGCACCAAAGCAATGTATTAGATTTGAAACACTGTCATCAAAAATTCAAAAAGAAATCTCTCTTTTTTTTAAAAAAAAATGGAGGGAGACCTGGTGACGATTTGAAAAGAACAGTATACTATTTAATGACGATAATATCTACTAGTAAAGAATCCGAACGTACATTTTCTTCGGCAGGACAATGTGTAACAAAAATTAGAAGCCGTTACAACGATGAAACGCTGGAGGAACTGTGTTTTTGTAAGCTTATTTACAGAAACACAAGAAATGAAGAAATGCTTCTTTAAAAATTTCATTATGTACTATTTTATTGTTTTTTTTATGTTAAATTCATTATTTTTATTTATTTCTTTAAAATAATATTAAATTAATTTTTAATTATATTTTCAATTTTATTATGCAATTTCAACTGTGTTAATATACAATTATTTTTAATAAATAGATCAATCCTAATCCCGGGACCAATCCCGGGATTTAGATAATGTAATCCCGAAATCCTGGTATTGAAAATATGACACGGGATTGCAAACCCTAATTGCATTAAATATATTTGCGATATTTTTAATAAAGTTACTATGAGTTTATGAATTCATTAAATAATTTCGAAGACTTTTGTTTTGTTATTTACATTTTATAGCTTTGAAAAGGATAGCTTTTGTTAGATAATAGTAATTTGATCTGATTTGATATCTTTTTAACCCTTTGACATTCCAGTATAACGGAATTCGATGCACATTTTCACTTTCCTCGGGAATACAGATTTCTAGTACCATTGAGAAACAAAACACAATCGATGCCAAATTCTCGGCAGAGACAGTTCCGCTGAAAACAGTTTTTGACGTCTCGGAGGCGTCAATCCACAATGGCACATGAACGACGTTTTCCAAACATGATTATGCGTCAAGGAAATAAAGTCGTTTTATTTTTAACTGCACTAGGGCTATTTGGGATAACAGTAATATAAATAATGCATGATATTCTGCCATATGATACAGCCCTTTATTACAGTTTATCAATAGAAACAGATGCTTTATAGCCATTTATTAGTTTTGAAACTTAAGTTTTGTTTCAAATTTAAATTATGCATATTATTATAAATGTATTTATTGTGTATATTATAGAGTTAAGTATCAAATTTATATATACTAACAATAAAAGTTTTTTTTTTATCTGAGAGAGACTGTAGTTAACAAAAATCATAAAGAGCAATTTTTATTATAATTTAATGGAATCAATTCTTCTAGTGTATTTTCAAAAGGAGATAATTAGTTTGCATTAGAGAATAAAATGAAATATTTATAACAGTTCGACATTAAACAATGAAAAAAAAAAAGATTAACTTATCTTTAATTAAAGAGTCTTCATTTTTTAACTATCTTTAAATGAGTGTTGAATTAACTTGTCTACAATGAATCATTTTACTAAACTCTTTTTACCTTCTATAGCACAATGAGCTGAGAAATCCATGCCAGTTTATTCATTAATGTATTCTTGTTGTTTTTTTTAATTAATGTTCCAAATTTTTATTTATTTTAATCAATATATATTTTCAATAATGTAAAATACAGTTCTTCTGACGTCAAGCATCTCTTTATAAAGTAATGGTTCCTACTAACCCGACTCAAATAAGAAACTGAAAATTTTGTAATGATAACAAAATTATATGTTGATATAAATGATAGAATATTACTATTCGCGAATACAATACACAATTCTAGGTTTATGTCAAAAATACATTAATGTGTGTGTGTGTGTGTGTGTGTGTGTGGCGGCGTGTGTGTGTGTGTTTGTGTGTGTGTGTGTGTGTGTGTGTGTGTGTGTGTGTGTGTGTTGTGTGTGTGTGTGTGTGTGTGTGTGTGTGTGTGTGTGTGTGTGTGTGTGTGTGTGTGTGTGTGTTAATAGTTATTTCTTTTCAAATACATAATAAAAAAAGAAGAGGAGGAAGTATTTTTTAACCGATGCATCAATTTTTTTGGGGGGGAGAGACTTTATTTTAAATTTTTGATATTTAGTTTTCATTTCACACTGGCTGGGTGGCGTAGTTGGTTTGTCACTGGCCTTGTATGCCCAAGGTTGGAGCTAAAGTCTGGGGATTTTCATGATGCAGAAAATCGTTAGCAGCCATGTCGCATGATTATGCGGCGTGTAAAAGATCCCTTGAATGCCTATTTGGCTTGGATACTCTCGACAAAATTAAATCCTAAGTACGTTTTCGCATCGCCAGAGCTCAGATACCTCCCTCTATTGCAGAAACTGGGTGTCAAAATTACCTGCGGCGAGTGGTATCCGCCGATATGGTGCCGCACTAAAAAGAAATACCAGCTCTAGAGGAATGTACTAGGACTGCAATGGTAAAACACCAATCCGCAACCCCATTAGAAATAAAAAATAGTTTTCATTTTACTTATACTATAATTTTTTTAAAAATGGATACTGAATTATGGTTAGAAGTACTGAAATGTTCACATGAAATTTTACGTTATGATTATATATTTGCAATTCTCTGTTCCAATAATTTTATTAAATGGTGGAAACTATTAGAGCCACTAAAATACAATTTTATTTATTCCTTCTATACTATACCATTGTGAGGATTTTGAACCTCGATAAATTTAACATGCATCAAGACCTCTAGTTTAGTTGCACAGTACTCGAACTAAGGACTGAACAGAAATAACGTCTAGCATTTGTTCGTAACCATAACTACTCAGTTAACGTGACCACATTCATTTGTTGGAAATATAAATTGAACTGAACTGAACTCAGTGGCGCAACAGCCCACGAGGGCCAAGGCCTGCGGTGCCTATCTCAACTTTTGTGAACTTAGGCGCTGGGGTGCATGTGCAGATCTTTCGGTCAAGTGGGCAGTCTGACGTGAAATCCTCAGTATTCAGTTCTCAAGCAAGCTTGGTACTCATTTTATGGACCTACTGAAGGGATGAAAGGCTGAGTCGACCTTGCCCAGCCCGTGATTTGAGCCCCGGACCTGTGGTGTAGAAGGGCGATACACTACCACTCAGCCACTGGACTTCTAGAAATATAAACTAGTCAACAAAAAATTCATTGAAACTACTTTAATCGAGGGAGGATTTTACCATTTATCATTCATATATTAATATATTATATTA
Source organism: Trichonephila clavata (assembly GCA_019973975.1). NCBI lineage: Eukaryota > Metazoa > Arthropoda > Arachnida > Araneae > Nephilidae > Trichonephila > Trichonephila clavata. Next base: position 115,446 of record BMAO01028921.1, on the reverse strand, counting down.
GGCTCGAAAAAATTTTCTCAAATGATGTGATATCCGTAACCTTTTAGTTATAATCGGAAGCATTCGAACTAAATCTCAGATTAAAGTCCTGGTCCCGCTGATAGACTTAAATTAGGAATAATAAGTACTTTGCATCTAACCACATGTTGTGAAAGTTAGAAAAAGGGATCCGATTTAAATTACTGTACTCATGCCAAAATGAAAATTGTTACCGACTAGTAGAGCCAATATCATAACATTTCAAACTTATCGATTATGTGGAGGTGGAAAAAAGCTGTCTCGAAGTTGTTTTGCCCTACACATGAGCTCATTGCCCCTTGATTTCATGTGCCGTATTCATCACTTTTTATATTTCAAATTTATAAAATTCTCCACTAGAAGCCTTGACTTACCTTTAGAGCTTTAAAATAAATATCAATTGATCAACTTTTTTATATTTTTAGCATGATTATTAAGTATTAAAAGGACTAAAAAAATTTCTTTCAGCAACTAGAGTGCAAGTACCCGTAAGTACTTACAATGTACTTTTGCATTAAAAAAAAAAAGAAATGAGCCTTACAGTAGTCACATATGATGTGTAACATCTGACATGTTATCACGGTAAATACGCAATAGTGACTTTAATCCTGAAAAAAATGAATCGGGTAGGATTGGAAATAATTTTCTATCGAATAATTATATCTGTAATGAAAATTTTATTTAATTAACAGAAGGAGTAAATCAATTTTTTATCAAAAATATTTATTCTTGTTCAATATGGGGAAGAGCGGAGACAATAGATTTATGAAAACTAAAATATGACATATTACTTAGGATTTCAAAGTATTTAAAAATCGTTGAAAACAGCATCAATAACAGTACCACTGTTAGTTGTCGAAACATTTCGATTTGTGTTCATGTCGAGCTTGAGTTCATCTTTCAGAAAAGCTATGAGCGCCTCAGCTTCTGGCAAACTGAAGTCTATTTTCAATTAAGAATTCTGCCGTACTTATGTCCCAAATATAGTGACTAACAATACCCAGCCCACTTGTTTGACGATCAATAATGTCCATATATTACTTACTCGTATTTTTTTAAAGAATGATCTTTGTCAGATGCTTAACAGTAAATATAGTTATTAATATATAGTTTTCATATATATAAATATATCCTCAGATTTCATACACAACGAGCCCTGACACTTGGACATTTGAGCTTAAGATTCGCAAGTTCATTCTAGATGAAGTCTAATAAGACTTGCTGGTATGTGCGAAAGGCTGGCGGCTTAATTGCTACTAGAGTTGGACCCCGAGACGAGGGTACCGAAGAGACATCACCAAGCGCGCTGATTGGTCAAATCAAACAGCACGCGCTTCCCCGACTTCCTGTTACGCATGCCCGTCCCTTTTCACGAAATCACTCCAATAAATATCCAGCAACCGAGAGTAAAGATGTTACACATCAAAAAACTTATATGCCCTCGAATCTTTGAATTTTCTTTTCTTTTAGAGTGTAACTAGTAGTTTATTATCTCCAATGAAAATTTTCTAAATCAATCAATCACTTTGGACGAAAATCAGATTTTATTAAAGTGAAATGAAGACGGGAAGTTGTGTACACACGATATTCGAGCAATATACGAGCAGGCAGACTGTACTTTGTTAAATTTTATGAAACCTTCTACAGCAAAATAATTTCAATTCACAATTTTAGAATTGTGTTACCTAAGATTTTAGTATACATTTTTTATTTTCCTAAATTACCATTTTATTTCATCTCTGGCCCCAACTAAAAATAAGTATTTTGTATTTATATACAAAATCATATCCTGACTTATTCAGTTCTCTTAATCCCACCTATAATGTAAGTTTGGTGTATTACTGTATTGACATCCACATCTACCCCCCCCCCTCCATTTTCATGAGTAGAGAAAGGAAAGCTAAGCTTAAAATTCTTTTGTTTAGCTATTAATATATGGGAATTCATAAAATTACAGTTTTACTTTCTTTGCTGTGTATGTATTCATATTCTGTCTATATTATGAATTAGTATTTAAAATAGCATTTGTGGAAAATGTCATATTTTTGTTAACAATTATCATTATTGACAGTGTCAGAAGAACTGTGAAGCCTACTTTATACAGTTTATTAAAGGTTGCAAATTACCATAATGCTATGTATAGTCCTGATAAAACTAACCAAATAATAAATAAAAATCAGCAATAAGGAGGCATAATGTCTGCACCCTCAATTAAATTGGAAAACTCAGGAAATTTATAATTTTAAATAATTGATAATATTACTATAATTGCATAAAGAATGATACATTCCTTGTACCTCCATATCTAAATTTATGTATTTCCTGTCTATTATTATTAGATTTCCATAAATAGAAAAAATGGAGTATGATCCAATGGAAGGAACTTCTGAACTATTTGCTGCATTGACTAGAGATGTTCCTCCAGAGCAATGGGAAGAATTTAAAAAAGAACTGAAGGTTATACCGATTACTATTATGCCTAATAAATCTGTAACTGTGCATTCCCTTTTTTTCAAATCGTATATTGAATTTATTTTTTTCCAGATGGGACAGTATCTAGTTGATGATAGTGATAATGAAAGTTACATGTCTGAAGGGTCATTGGATGGACGCGAGGAAGAAATTATTGCAGTAAATTTTTTAAAATTTAGTCTTTAAATCTGCATTTTTACTAAGAAATAGTTTATTAAGTGTTTCATATTTTATGCTATTATTTATGTATGTGTTTAAAAAATACTTTCCATTAAAAATATTTCTCTAATGCTATGTTAGATCCTGGTACTGCAAAATCTGAAATGTGTGTAGAGTATTATGAGAAATTAAATCCTTTAAAGAGTGGTTGGCAACTTTGTAGCAGTGGTTTACCAAACCAATCTGTCAATATGATTCAGGGTGCCACACTGAAGGAAGTATTTGAAACAACTCAATTCTAGCTGCAATACATGCAGAATTAGGAAATAGAGGTCAAGAATACAGATTTACAGTTTTATTATGTATTAATTTTGCATCATTTAAAGAAATTTATTAAAATAAACTTAAAATCTAACCATTCCTTCAACATAAATAATGTTTAGATTGTAGGGTTAGACCTGTGTACCTAGGGCCACCCCATTTTATTTGAATAATATTTAGTTCTAAGTTTTATTACTCAGTTGGTTGAGTGACAACACCAATTCCTATTTAGGCATTCATTTCGAAGTTTTGTAAAAGAAAGCTGTGAAAAGTTATATGAAAAATATATTTTGAAGTAAAATTTTGCAGCTCACCTTTTTTTTATTGTTGTACAAAGATAAGTCAAATATTTTCTTTGAATTTTAGTACATAATTTTGTTTGTAACATTAAGAACTAAATTAGATTTTAAATAAATCCTCTCTCCATGTGGGTTTTTCTGCAGAAGACATTTTGTATGAAATTACCTAGTCTTGTACCTGTGTGTGGGGGGCCACATAGTTGCCTTGTACTTAGGACCATGGCCCTAGGTACAATTACAACTAATATTCTTTGTTATTTTATTTAAAAAGGTTTTTATAATAAAAGAAGGAAAATGGCCTTAATTATCTGAACCATTTTGATTTAGTTTTGTTTTTTTATTATTATTATAGGATGTTATTTAAATGAGAGGAGTGTATATTTTGTTCTGAAACTTTCAATATGCTTGATTTATAAAAAATATGTTTGCTACCATTATTGTTATTAATCAGGATTATTATTTTGTTTATACAAACATAAGAATTCATATAATTTAAAAAAACAATTGTTTATAGTTATAAAAACAGAAGCATAATTCTAAATAATTTCTAATTCGCATAATTCTCAAATTAAATCCAACTGAGGTGGCTGAAAACCAGGAAGATGTAGAATCCAAACTGATACTACAGAAAAGAAAGAAATCAAAAAACATCATGCAATTAAAATAGCACCAAAAAAAAGAAAGAAAACATGAAGAAACCTGAGTTTGAAATTGAGGCAAGGTCATCCGAAGAATTATCAGATATTGAAGATTCTCATTCTGGAGTGCAAATTCTACAGTAGCTGATGTAAGGGATACTATTGAGAAAGGGGATTTTTTTGTTTAACAAAAATACAAGGCAAAAAAACAACATTTTTATTTGGCAGAAAGAACACTAAACACTAAAGTGTTGAATTTCTGAAGAATATTGCCCATTCACATAAGTTTCTTCTTTATGATAAAGAAGAAACTTATGAAACTAACAATAGAAATAGTGTGTTCAAATTGCCCAAACCACAATCTGTTGATGCTTCAGAGTGACAATGTATGCAGCTCACTTTTGGAACCAGTTTTTAAACTATAATGTTAAATGAAAATATGTGCAATTCATTAATAATTTGGCACATCGCTAGTTAAATAGTTACATGATAGATCAGTGTATTAGCTGATATTGTTTCTTTTATTAAATTCATGTGTGTATGTTTGTTTTCTGTAGATTACAGAGGGAAATCGTAACTTCTTGGGAAAGCCCCTAGGTACAGCAGCTGCGGCCCTAGGTATACAATGATATAATTGTACCTAGGGCCATTTGTGAAATTTTTTTAAAACTTTTATTTCACAGAATTTATTATTTTAAGTACTTATATTAACTCCAATTGGATGGTAGTTAGTATAATGATTAGTGCATATCAGTTTCACATTTTTAAAGAGGCCAGTGGCTCTGTTTTTGTGCATTTAAAAAAAGTGGCCCTAGGTACACAGGTTTCCCCTACTCATATATTTTGCATTATATATGCTTTAAATATGTTTATCAAAATAAGAAATTAACCATATAAGAATATAAGTATTCCTACAATATAGTTAAATAAAAAATATGTATTTTAATGTATACATTGTCCCTGTATCAATGTATTTCACATTGTAATATTAGAGATATAATTTGTGACTTTTAATTTGACACAATTCTGAGCATTCAGTTAAACAACTTGTTTGAAGATACAAAATATTTTTCATGCAAAAAGAGTTGTTTGCATAGATATTTAGAACCAGTAAACACATACCTCTCTCATTGGGGGGAGGGGGGGGAGTTACCTTCTAAAAAAACATGCCGCTCTATCATAAAAATTAAAAATCTGTTGGTTTATAAGAGGAGTTTGAATGTCCAGTGCCTCTTCTCTTGTATACACCACTGTGTAGAACTAAAAGTGGAAAGCATAGTGGATACAATTTTCTCTTCAAATGATTGAACCTTTCCGAGGCAAAAGGGGTGCAATCTGTTTGGAGACAGAATAAGTAACTGAGTCATGATTGTCTTAAGAGCAGTGTAGCAGTATTGAAAAGTGCTGTTGCTCCTTTTACTCTATGGCAGAGGTGGGAAACCTTTTTACTATTAGAGGCCACATGTAAATTAAGTAATAATAAAGGACTTTTATGAAATTATTATAGTTTTTGTGTAGATTTAACAATTTTGTGCATTATATAGAAAAATTAAATCCTTCTTTATTTATTATTTGACAAAGTTATGTATAAAAGTTACAATATAAATTATTTTTGTATTTACATAAGGGTAAAAACTTGTTTTAACATTAATCATTGATTATTATTTTTTTTATAAAATTATTAAATTCAAAAATGCCATTGTAACTTTTTGCATTTCACTGTTGGTATTTTTTATTTATGTAAGCATATGTATATATTTGGATCAAGCTTCATAATGCAAAGCCTTAATTAATCCTCTAAATCAATGGTACCCGAACCGCTGGCTGGTACCAGCCCATGGATCAAATAATATTGAACCGCCCAAAAAAAATTAAACTTTTTTTTTTGTGCTGTATTTTTTAGTGTTTAAGTGAGTTAAAATCTTAACCAAAAATGAATATAAAGTGATTTAACTGTATTTTATTTTGAAAGCATGTTTGAATACAGTTAAATAAAATTATTGAATCAAAACAATTTAAAATATAAATAATCAACATCACCTTCTCCCTCAGGGAGCTGCACTAAAATGATCAAACATTGAATGGTCCACTGCAATAAAATGGCTGGGAAGCACTGCTCTGAATGAACATGTCTGGTAGTGTTGCCATGTTGCACTAGTTGATGTTCTAACATTTTGAAATGTACAATTGATTATTCCCACAAGCAGTCATTGAAACATGCATGCATTCATACTGTTCTTTAATTCCATTGATTTGCAAACTGTTGTAATCTTTTTAATGAAATATTAATTAATATAAGTACCAGCTTTTATGAAAGCCGCACAAGAATTCCCCACCTCTGATCTATCGTTTGAGGGAATGATCTACTTTGTTATTGAGTTAAGGAAGGATTGAAATTTTAAAGGTAAAGTTTTATGAATTTTTAAATAAGTGAATTTAGATTAAATTAGTAAAATGTTTGGGTCCATGGTTGTGAAATTTATTTCTCTATTGTTTAAATAGATGGGTTGTTTTATTATCAATTTTATATTAAAAAATTTCTTATGATAGTTTTTGCATAAAATGTTTTAAAATTTTTATTTTAACTGCATTACTGAGGTCCTCGTTTCTCATGTACCATGTGGCTTGTTCTAATAAATCGATATGAACTTAAACAGCAAAATCCAAAATTGGGGAGTGCCTTGTTTGGTTCTTAGCAGTGCCAGTTTATCCATTAGGCTCTTGGGGTGGGCGCCCAGGGGTGCGGAAGGGCTCAAATAAGCTGGACTTAACCAGATTTTCTGGTTAGAAATTTCAATCCACCGGTGCCAAGGTGGCCTGTAGATCTTCTGCACCCAGGACCCATAGTGAGCTTAAATTGGCACTGGTTCTTAGTATCAGATAAACAATTTGTAAGATCAAACTATCTAATTTTGATCATCTTGCAATTAGGGTCTTCATACTTCTAGTTTTATTATCGAAATTTGCTCATGTCTCTGTGATATGTTGTTTTATTGTGAGTTTATTATCTAAAATAGCACTAAGATAGTTGATGGTTTTATATGCATGGAGAAAACTTCTGAAAAAAAACAGGGTCCACCCAGGGCTGTCAAGCCATTGAAGAAGAATGTGGTAACCCTATTAATTTCAGACGATTTTAATTCGATTTCCTTAAAAATTGAACCATTTTCATTACACTTGCTCTTCAAGCAACTATTCCAGTTTTCTGTTGTATTTTGTGCTGTTTTCAAATATGGATATTTCTAATATCATTGGTGAGTATCAGGATATTTTTGAAGTGAAAACTTCTTTAGCGGCGTTGGACACTTTTGGTAGGGGAAAATCTTATGGATTCGCATCACCGACGCGCAGTGTGCTGTTCGCCTCAGACACTTTTTGGATGGGTGAAATCTTGTGTGTTCACATAACCAACATGTTTATAGCAGTATATCTGTAGCTATACATCTGACGTATAGTGCTGTGTATATCTTACAAGTGAAATTGAATGGATTTAGTGAAAAGTTAAATGTGTATATACTGTGCATTGCTGGTTGCGATTCCGAGAATGCGCAATACATATTAAAGGTTGCCGTTTATATTTCGCCTGGAAAATCTGTGAGTCAGATAGAACAATTTTTATTCGAAAATTTGATGATTTATACAAAAGAAGGTTCTGAAATACTCAAAAAAAGATTTGGCAAAAAATATGATAATGTAAGGATGGAGACTTATCATATCACAGATTGAGTGGAGACTTCAACATTAACTTTGCAGATGATAAAAATCTACCACTAATTGAATTTCTATATGAAACACTTAATTTAAATATGTCCAATGATCGAAAGCTCAGTACTACAAAATATAAAACTATCGATGCAGTTTTTATGCGATACTTAGATAAATTTAAATCAAACATTTTCCTTTCTTACTTTAGTTACCATAAGTCTATTGTATCTTTTTTAGAACAAAATGAAGTAATTGAAAGTACAAAAAGTCTAAGTATTGTTGAAATGAATGATGACAATGATGCAAACAATTAAAATAATGTGAAAAATCAAGTACATTGAAATTTAAGTAAATACAAATACTATCCATAAATAATATGATTGTATATTAATTGTTATTTCAATTGAATGGCATTTATATTTTGTCATAATCTTGTAGAGCCTGTAATATATTTGAATAATAAAAAACTATATAAACATGCATTTAGTTGTTGCTCTTAGTGTCAATAGATGTGAAAACCAGATTGATGTTGATAATTTTAATTCAAACATTATGAAATTTCAAATTTTAATACTAAAAGTTCTAAGTTTTCACTTCTATTGGCAGTCTCTATAACTGCCAATTTTTTATTTTTAAAAATATGAGGGTTGTGATTTTTTTCAATTATTGTTGCAAATTGCACATTTCCACTTTATTTTACTTTTTAGTAAGGCATTTTTTTTCTTTTTTGGGGGGAAAGGCGTGGGTAGCCCAGTGGATAGAGCATCGGACTCCAAACGAGAGGACTTGGGTTCGATGCCACTTAATACCCTAAGAGTAAACATGGAGTACGTACTTGTTAAATCAGTGGGTCTGAAAGTCAGGGGCGGTCACAGCAGAAACCGCAGAATGCTGGAGAATATTTCCCTCCCCTTTTGCCCATGCCTAAATTGTGGAGTTGGAGATAGGTGATGTCGCCATCTATCGTGTAGAAGTCCAACCTGTCTTAGGCTCTGGACATATGCCCTGACACGATAACAACAATAATGCATTTTTGAACGTTCCTTGTTTGATGAAATTCATTTAAAGAACTTGCGTTTTTTGGAATATTGCAAGTTATCAGCACTTATGAAATTGATATTCATTATTAATTTTAATATATATTTATTTTATTAAAATATAATATAAAAGATATAATTATTATTTTACATTATTTATTTATAGTTATTTTTGTTATATTGTATGAGTATTATATAATAATTATTATGCATAATAATTACTATTAAATGATATTATATTGATATTCATTATTGATTGCTATTGGTTATTTTCAATCGATTCCTATATTCTTCATTTGAAATATATTTCAAAACAGTTCTTTAAAATTATTTGCCTGGCAATTTGTTACTTCTAGGCCGCCATCTTGGATTCCATTACCACTTTACAACAAGCGCTGTGCGTGATGTGATTAAGGAATTCAAACAGTGCTTGGCACATAGCAATTGTATATCAAATTAGTTCCATATTTAATAGTGTTGGACTGACCCTTGTAACATTCCTGCTTCAATGTATTTTGAAATAGATTATGTATTACTTATTCTAACAGAAAAATTCCTATTTGTTAAATTATAATCAATTGGTTTATTAAGGAATCAGGGGAAGTTATGCTTGATATATGTAAAAATTAGTCCTTCAGTGACAGATTCGATCAAAAGATTTAAAGATTTTGAGGAAAAGTACCCCAGTCAATTTTCTGTTACTGAAGTCAGTCATTACTTGTTTGATTATTCAGAGCAGTTGTTGAGATGTGGATAGTTTCAGATAGAAACCATGCTGCATGTGAAAGCTTGTCTCTGAATTTGTATACATGGATTGTCGATTCCATGCTCAAGGCAGCTTTTTTTCTTCTTGTTCCTTTTTGTCAGCAAACTAGTCATCAGAAAAAAATTATTGTCCCCTGCTAAGAGAGTTTGAAATTCCACATCCTTATTTTAGAAATTCAGATGATGTCACTAAAGTAAATATTTACATTGTTTTTAAAAATATGCATTGAGGTTACAGTTTTAAGGGATAATCTACTTGAATAATAAAATTGGGGCTCAAATTTTCTCACGTACATATCTGTTTTCATAAGATATCCTAAAGAGAAAATTTTCTTTCTTCTCTGTTTTTATCTATCTGTTTTGAAATTAAATACTTTGTCTGCTTGTAAGGATAAAAAAAAAATTTAATGAGCAATATTTATTTAAATCACTTAAAATCAAAATATATATATTGCTCAGAAATTAAAATTTTTATTTAATTGATTGTGTGGATAAATCACATTAATGAATATTGCTAATCAAATCTGGTGAATATCCTCTTAAAAAGATTTGATTGTGTTAATATTGTTTATGTTTAGCTCTCTTGAAAATAATTATAATATTTAGTACCCCTTCCTCTTCGTAGAATGTTGAATTAATTGAAGAAGATGACAAAGAAGGATCTGATGGAGACACTAGTGATAAAATATCTTGGGGTTGTGATGCAGCTGATAAATATGCCCAAGGTAAATTATATATAATTTAATCAATGAAAAAATTATTCTGAAGTAAAAGTCAAATAATGTTTTTATATGCATTTTTTTTTTAAAATTTGTATTGGATTTGAAATAATTTAAGAAATTATACATCTTGAGTCTGTGATACAATCAATAAATCTAAGGTTATGTAATAATTTTTAAAAGTATTTTTTCATTATAATTAAAAAGTCATAATTTGATTTGAATTTGGTATTAAAAATTCATTAACAACTTTCATCTTTGATTTAAGGGTTTTTTAGCTTCTATGTTTTTGAGAAATTTGAATTTGATATTTAATTACATTACAAAAGTAAGCAGTGTTCACAAAAATTAGTGGTTGTTATAAATCTAAATTAGTAATCTTCGAATTGAAGTTTAATTCTAAATCAACTGCATAAACTGGATTCAGGAAGATTTAAACTTATTACACAAAAAAAACTTAAATTTTGTTCAATAAAAAATAAAAATTTCAAAGAAAAAAACTTATAATTTTTTTTAAAAAAAAATTAAGGCTTTTCTATAGTAATTAATTTATATGAAAGCGCACACATAGAGATAATTTGATAACCAAAGATAGTGTAAAATAAACTGATGTGGTATAGTGAGCACTTCTGTATATGAGTTAAACTTAGAGTCTGTGCTGAGATTTGTAATTTCTGTCTTGTAAATTTTATAATGAATAGTAAAATGATGTATCGATTTAATTTAAATTAATATTAGAAAGAAATGATTTTTTAATTTTTATTTTAATTCAGTTAAAATGTTGGTGAATTAATGTATTTGCAGTTATTTACTCTGCATCAGTAAGTTCAAAATTAATTTAGAAATTTTATTCACTCAAATTCTATTTAATAAAACCTTTTAATGAACAATTTTAAAGTGATGCTAGAATTAGTTACCTGAAGACATTTTTTTTATATTATAAAGTTTATTTGGAATGAGAAATGTTCCATGTTAATTGCAAGAATAATACAATTTAATTTTCAAAATGTGTTCCTAATTACGTTTGTAATAATAGCATGTGTTTATTTAATTCCTTCTTTCATAATTTATTTACTCATCTGCTTTGCAGGTAAAATATCATTCTTGGAGTTAAATGATATTATGGAAGACAGTTTGCCCAACAGTCAGCCCAAGAAAAAAATAAAAGTGGAAGTAGAAGAAGAAAAAACTGATGGTAAAATTAAACATCGAATTAATATTTTGATTTGGGGGGGGGTGTTATTCCAATAGACTATTAATTTTTTAAATGACATTAATGAACATGGTTTGCATAATTCCTGTTTTACTAAAGCTAAAGAGAAATTTAGCCATTTTAGGTGTTAAACAATTTAAAATAATTGCTTTGAAATACAGTCAGATCTTGATTTAATGAATTCATCAGGACTGAAATTTAATTCATTAATTCAACCTTATTTGTAATTTTGGGGTCCAAAAATAATACAATTTTTTTTTTTTTTTTTTGAAATTCTAAATAAATTATTACAGAAAAAATATATGACTTAATAGATGTTTGACAATCTTTTTGATTCCTGATTCAAAAGAGTTCTTTTTCTACTCTTTGTAGTGAAGAAAATAATGCATCATTTACACCCTGCTGCATGAAATATGTTTTTATAGTTTCCAAACAATATAACACATTAGAAAATGTAACATTTTTTATAAGAGTTTCATTATCAATTTTTGCTTCAGAATCGCTACTTACTTCAAAAACAAAATTTTCTGCAAAACTGTGCATATAATAAACCTCACTTCTGTCAATAAGAGGAGCAAATGATAAAAATTCTTAAAATATCCCTTGCGTTGTGGAGTGGGATAAGATAAGAAGGGAATTTCCTGTCCAATTTCAAAATGCAAGCAATAGGTTACATTCGCTACTCATCTGCACTTGTGAAGTCTAATAATGGACTGCACCCAGTCCTGTCAAAATTTGCTGCTCACAAATAGTCTTCTGTTCTGTACAAAAAGGATATGTCATTTGAAAAGAAATCCTATTTTTTCTAATTTAAACTAATAAAAAATTTTGTTTCAACTGTTGAAATAATTTTATTAATTTGTGGTTTATTATTCGATAAATAGGGATTTGGGACCTTAAATTTTAATTGGGGGGAAATAGAAATTCATTACATTGTGAAATTCATTTAATATGAATTCGGTAAATCGGGTTCTGACTGTAATGACATTGCAATATAAAACTGTTTCTGTAACTGTTCTAAAACTGTATGTAACTGTTTTCATGCTATTTTGTAAAGTCACACACTTATATATTTACATAAATGTATTCATTTAATATATTTATTTATGAATTAGGTGTTAGTAAAGAAAAGGAGGATGTTGAAGCTAAGCCAAAAAGGGTAATTAAAGTAATTTTTCTTATTGTAAATGTCTCATATTTAATACCTGTGTTTTGATTAAAAATTTTTGCAATCAATGGTATGAAAATTCAGAGAGTAAGGGTTTTAACTTAGGATGTCATTTTTCATCACTTAACCATAGTTCAAAATTTTGAGAGCAGCCTTAGAATAATATCAATTTAAGAATTCCACCTAAAAGCTCATTATATTGTTCTGTTATTAATCATCTCAACATTTATGAATACAAATAGTTTAAATATATATATCAAACGATAGCAGAATTCTCAAATTTAGTATGATCTGTATCAATATATGGTTTCCAGGAAAAATTTTACATATTGATTTGATATATTTCTTTGAAAAAAAAAATTTCTCTTCTTTGTGTGAAGTAATTATTTTCTTCTATTATTTATTGAAGAAAGTTCGAAGAAGAAAGAACCTTTTGCCAAAGACTCTTGAAGGCTTAATGGGGGAAGCAAATTTAGCATATGCTCAAGGAAATACTCAGTATGCCATTGAAATCTGCATGCAGCTAATTAAATCAGGTAAAGCATTTAGTTTTCTTTAAATCCAATAGTATTTGAAATTTAGTACTTAAATGTTAAAGTATTAGTTTTTTTGTTTGTAATGGACACACATTTAAATGATATAATTTAAGGAATATAAATTATAGTTTTTCATTACTAAATAATTAATTGCATTACATGCCTAGATTCTTGTAAAAAAATAGAGAGGATAAATCGCTCTATGATCATGTAATGTAACTTTTTGCTGTGTAAAGGAAGCAATGGTAGTTAATGCTTTTAAATTTCTGATATGTAATAAGACTGTTATATATTGGTGTAATACTGATATATTTACATATGAGTTTTAAATCAAAATACTCATCTTAATACAGAATACCTAATTGGTCTTTTGAATATTTATTTTTTGAATTTACATAAGTCAATTTATCTTGCACCTAGGTGTTATTAAAAAGAATGGAATTGTAAATTTTTGAGGCATAAATTTAGCATAAATTTGGGAAAGCTATGAAATTCTGATTTATTTAGAAAAATGTTCATCAATTATTCATTTTCTTATATTAAGGGGAAATATTGGTGTTGATTTGTAATATTAGTATTTATTTCAATATTTTGTATTTCGTGTTATATATATATATATATATTTTTGTAGCACCTCAAGCATATGAACCTTTCCAAACTTTAGGTGTTATTTATGATGAGATGGGAGAATCAAGAAAAGCTTTTCAAGTATGATGTATTTTGTAATAATAATAATAATAATGACTTTGCTTTTAGCTACAAATTTAGGATAAATAGTATTCTATTTATCATTATTATAAATACTTTGCTGGCCATCAAAAATGCAACACCATTAAAGGAAGCTTCTAGTAGATTTGAAATTTGCATTTATAAATCTTGATAATTAATAATTTCTCATCACAGTCCACTTTAAAATCGTGTGCTCTTGTAGTTCTATTAACGTTTGCTACATAATCTTCCATGATTCTCATTAACCAGTTGGGTACCTTCAGAAAATGTGTGTAAGATATTGCTTGCTAATTTTCATATCTAAAGAATCTATTTAGAAAGACTATTTAAATAATTATCTGAGAGTTCTTTGCCTGTATTGGGAAGCATACATATTATCTTCGTTTAAAAATGGTTAAAAAGATTTTTTTTTTTCATAATTCTACAACTATAAAATAAGTTTTGTTTAATTCTTTTATTAAAAAAATTAGCTATTTTAGTTGTCATTTTAGGTTATGGTTATATAATTATTACTTTATAGAATTTTTTTTGAATTTTAGGTTAGATTCTGTTAAACAATTTGTTACAAATTACAGGCTCATTGGGCCTGCAACAGCATCTTCATCCTATTTTTTTCCCCAGTTGCTATCCTGTTACAGGAAGAAATTAAAGCTGTGTTTGCTTAGATTGATGTAGATTTTTTTTAGTATATAGATTTTCTTTATTTCAAAAATGACTTAATAATTATGACACATTTGACTATGATACTGAATTTAAAAAAAGAGGCACTTTTTTATTATGATCAAAAGAAATCTCCAACCTCAAAGGATTCTTGGGTTTTGTAAAGAATCATCTGAGAAGTATATATATAATTATTGTGAGAAAGAATAATTAAGAATGTCAAACATGTGATTCATTATTAGAAATTGACTGGCCCAGTACTCATCATCCACTGTTATGTCAGGAATTTGGCAATATGTGAAAGCAGGATTAAGCCTATCTTTGTGTAATGTTAAAGAATTGGAGCCCAGATTTGCAATATTTTTTCAGATAAAAAAGTATTCTAACGTTATTATTATTTTGACACTGTCCTATAAAGAGCAGTATATTTTATCATGCTACTCATTTTTATACGAGTTGATCCATTTCTTCTGGTATAAAATGTGTTTCACATTTTTCTTCTATACTGTAATGTTAAGAACTGTAATGTTAATTTTGAAATTTTAAAGATACTACATTGTAAACAGATGTATGAATTACAAATTTTCATGAAAATTGTGTTCCATGTCTAGTTTTTATACATTTGGAGAAGACAGCTTTAACTTGTGTACTCCAAGAACACATCCAAACCCATTTCTTTCATTGCCAAAATATGTCACAGTAATTACTGCCAGCGGTTGTAGTTATAATAAACACTTCTTCAAGTTGAAGAGGACTAATTTTTCAGCCTTGTATCTTATACTACTTGAACAATAAATTTGGTTTTGATATTGTTTTGTCCTTCATAGTATTGTATTTTGAACGACGAACAGTGTATATGAATGATATGTGTATATGAATAATGAATATGTAAAGATATAATACATGCTTTATAAATTCCAATTTATCATTTTTATTGGAAATTTATCTCATAATTTTTCAAAATAAAATACTGATGTATTTTCTTAATTTTAGGCTCATTTTTATTAACTGAATTAGAAAGATTTTTGAAGTAAGCTATGTGTATTAGTTTTCATCTTCAATAATGAATGAGAAAAACGGATAAATTTCTTTTTGTATAAAACCATTTGCTTAAATCTATTTTTCAGAAATTAAACAAATTTTTTTTAATAAAAAAATAATTATTATATATTTTTTTATGGTAGATATAAAACAATAGCGCATAATAAAATTTATATCATAAAATGGAAAACTTTAACTAACTTTTAATAAATACTTTGAGGGTTTGATTGTATATGTTCTGAGTGAAAAATGGTATTCTGTTTATTTTGAGAATAGGAATGAAATTTAACTCTGCCTTATATATCTTAGATGAAACTCTTTCTACTCTTAACTAATTGCTTTGCAAATATATATTATAAATTTAATTTTTAGTTTATTCATTGCAGTTTGTTACTTATCAAAATAAATGGTACTTATGTATTAACCTTATGCCATTGGCAACCTTTGGTGAATTTCAATTATTTTTGGATTGTGCCCGAAAAAATTTAGTAATTGTCCATAGGATTGTATAAAGTAGGCTGTTATAACTCCTAAAATTTTTGTGATTAACCTCAGGCATGGAGTTAATATGTAAGTACCAATTGAACATTAGATTAGTAATATTTGATTGTTTTCCAGTTATTATGTTATCTTGTTTTTTTATAATCATTGAAAAATTTAAATTTCAGTGACAATTTTTTAACTATGGTCTGAATCATATTTTTAGGAACTAGAAATTTGTTTTTATTTTTGAATTAATAAAATAAATAAATATTTAGTTAAATAAAAAAGGCAAGTAATTGTATTAATTATATTATTTTAGTGGTATTTGGTGGCAGCATTTCTGAATCCTTCAGATACAGATGAATGGATTAGATTAGCTGAACTTTCTATTGAGCAAAATGAAATTCATCAAGCAATAAGCTGTTATTCCAAAGGTATAGTATTAAGAAGTTCTATTTCAAAATTTGCCAATTTAATATTTTTTGGAAAATAAAAAATACAAAATGAGTTTTATTTCCAAAGAGATAATCGATTTTCTTTTTTAAGAAATGAATTATCATTTAATTTCAGTACTGTAATTTGCTTCAGTTAATTACAGATTACTAATTTATAGAAATACTGTAATTTAGCTTCAGTAAGTTAATGATTTTAAAAAAGTGTACAAGCTGGTTTAACCTCTTACATGACAATGTTCCATTTATGGAGCATCAGCTTAAAATTTTTTGAAATATAACAATTTTATTTGTATTATTATATGAGAATTACATTTAAAAGAATTAATTTTTACTCAATACTTTTATTATGTATTTTTCACCCAACCCTTTTTTTATAATTAATATTATTAATATAAATAATTTTTGTATTTTTATTTAAAAATACATTGTGTTTTTTACAAAATTTTTTTAGCTATTCGTAATGAGCCTACCAATGTAAATTTTTTATGGGAGCGCTGCAACCTACATGAACAAGTTGGTGATAGAAAAAGAGCTTTGTTTGGATATGAATTAATATTAAAGAATTTAAGTGACCCTGATGATGGCGAGAAATGTGTTGATATGGCAAGAGAGATAGCAAAGGTTGGAAATGCTTAACTATTTGTGAATTTAAGAGCTAAACTTAGTTCAGCTAATCAAAATATGTAGTTTACTTAAGTTTTACTAATTAGACTTTCCTTGCGAATTCTTACTTAAAAACATTAATCTTACCTTTTGTAAAATACTCATACTAAATATTATATGCATTGAAAGCTCATAAAATTTCAAGATACTTAACAAATTTATGCTTATGATTTCACTATGACTTATGATTTCATAAATACGTAAATATCACATGTATTATTGATATGTTTTCTATCAATATATAGTTTCAAAAAAATGTTTGTTATTAGATTCATCATGAAAATAAAGATGATGCAAATGCTGTCAGAGTTCTAGAAACAGCTTTTAGTAAATTCCCATCTCTGATAACTTCTGAAGGTATGTTTTTTACATAATTATACATAGATTTGCATAATGTAATTGTTTTAACTTTGCACTTATTTATTTTTATTTTCAGATGTCAACTTCCTTCTTGAACTGCAGTTGAGTCAAAAAATGTTTAAATCTGCTGTGAAAGTAATTTTTGTTATATTTTTCTTATTCTCTTTTAAATGTCACATTTTACCTGTAAGGCTGTAATCTATCCAGTTCATAAATATTAACTCTAAGCCTTAAGAAGTATTTTGAAATAGTTCATTTTATATAATAGTAACAAGCAGAATTTATTTCATTCATATTCCTTATCCCCTTTTTTTCTCATATCCTTCCTTAGAGCAGTCTCTCTTGATCTTACAAGATTTTAAAAATATCAAAACAATGAAATAATTCCTAAGTTTTAGTTACAATTTTTATTTACATGTTTTCTATTATAAGCTAGATTTTCAATAAATGTTTAGATGTTCTTGACAGAGAAATGTCGAATATAGTACATATCTAGCCAGAGTTTTTCTATTTTTCCTAGGGACACGTTCTTTACACTTCTCTTATTTGGGCATCTGATCTCTAAAGTTTCGCCATTTGCAGCTAGTAACTTCTTGCTTATTGTTATTGACTTGTGCTTTTTTCACTAAATAGTTCTGTAATTTTCTGCAAGGTGCTTTCTAAATTCCTTTTGAAAACTAAGCCCTTTGAAAGCTTGTGTTCATTATATGATAGATTGACATGCTGAAAAATAACAGAAGTATAAATTACAGAGAGATTAATCATATTATAAAATAAACACATTGATCACTTTGTTTCCTTTTTGCATGTTTAAGTAGTAGCTAGTTTATCAGTTGTATTTACTCCACCTTTAGTTGGTTTATCAAACAAAATTATGTCTGGTTTCTTTTCCTTTCCATGTAAAAGTTTTCCAAAGTGAATGGAAGAATCACTCATTTTTTTAGGAATATATGACACAAGTTCCCTTTGAAATCCAAACAATGATTTTTGGTCTTGTGAAGATTGAAATTCAGGAGAAATAATTGGAAAGAATTTTAACAACAGATAATTTTTTTCTATAATTTGTCTCCAAGGATATTGAAAAAAAAATTGTCAGTTGTAATATTCCAAGCAGTGCTCTTAATTATTTTACTAGAAGCAAAGCAACATTTCTTTCTTGATTTATTTCACCCTCTGTAAGACTTTCCAGTATATGTTTCAACAGAGTAAACATAATCCTTTTTAACATCAGACATCAAACATAATTTAATTTTGTATTTTAAATTTAACTTTGATGGCAAATATTGTTTAAAGGAAAGTTACTGTGGTAAGGTGTGAGCTGTTCATCTGCTGTTAAATGGCTATAATTAATGAATATCTTTGTAAATTAAGTATCAAATATCTCAAACAATAAACAGTTTCTAGTTCTGATTTTAAAATATCTGTCTTAGAGACAGAATTTTCTGCATTGTTTGTGATCAATTCATCTGGTTTATTGAACTCCTTGTCGCTTATTTTATTAGATTTGTCACTGAACTCTTGTAAAAGCTTCTTGATCTCTTCTTTAGAACCAAATTTGCAATTTGCTATGTTATATTGTACTATAAAAATGGCAAAACATGTTCAATAGCCCTTGTGCCGTTACAAAGTACAATGCTAATAAACAATTAATCAATTGATCACCTTTCTTTGCTATGGATTATATTCTTGAGATCTTCCGTGATAATATTTTAATTAATATCTGCAATATGAAAGTTCATAAACATATATTCTTTTACTCTTTTCTTTGAGAATAACATACATTGATAGTTAAAAAAAAATCAAGAGTAACTTCTAACTACACAGTAAAAAAAATTTCTGCTGCTGTTTTTTTATTTTTTATTTATGTAGAATATTTGAGCATTTGTATTGGTTAATATGAAATTAAAAAAAAAGTATTTATGTATCTATTTATTCAAGAAATATTATAGCAATTATATTTTGTTCCCTAAAACACTCATGGGACTTTTCCCAAATACAGTTCAAAGTACTTAAAAGCTTATTATATTCACAGGCTTTTAATAAATATCTAAATGGAAAATATTTTAAATTTTTAGTTCTTAAAAAACTTTTCCTTAAATCATAAGGTTGAAAAACTTTGAATATAAAAAATCATAATTATTTTTAATTTATTTTTGACATTTTTTTTTCTCTACTTAGAATTATATTATTAGCTTGATATTAAAAAGAAAGAAATCAGTGTTCAGATATTTCTGATATTCACTGAAAGGAGCAATGCCCAAATTGTCATAGTTGGTGGTTTGTGACCAAGATATTTAATCTGTAGAATTGTTTCATTGAGGCTGTTATACATTAAATGAAAATGGGCTCCAAAATCCTTGGTTGATATAATGTAGGAGCTAGGAGAGTTGAGGTACTATCTCAGTGATTTATTCTTGTTTGACATTTATTCAAAACTTCAAAAAAATTTCCTTTGTGTTGCTCTTATACAAAATTAATAAAAAATTTGACTACATTCATAGTCAATGTAAATAGTTTACCTGATAGTCAAAGAAATCATGCCAAACCTTGAAACTTTGCAAATTATTGAAAACCTAACTGGTAAACAAATGACCTACATTTCATGTGATTGTGCATGTGCACACACTCAGGAGAGATGATGCAATCTTGTAACTGACAGTTATCAGCATTTATGTCTTATGGGCGCTATGTGAATGTGAAAGATTTTGATTAAAGCTATGACATTTTCAGAACATGAATTTTTTTTAAACATCTGAGATGAGGATTTAATCAGGGCCTTTTTTTACTTTGCTGATGCCCTTCAATAGTTCAACAGCCCTGGCCTTCTCCAGATATCTCTACTTTTGGCAATTGTTTTCCAGTTTTTGACTTTTAAAATATTTAGGTCTTTTTTGACACAGCCAATCCATCTTAACGGGGGTCTGCCCTGAGGTCTATTCCCCATGGGCTTTGCCAGAAAGATTTTCTTGCTGCAACAATCTTTCATTTTAGCCAGATGACCAGCCCATTTAAGTCTGTAATTTGACAAATTTTACAATATCAGGTTGTTTATAAATTTTGTAGAGTTCTAAGTTAGATCTTCTCCATGATCCATTCACTTGCATCCCACCAAGAATGTAGCATAGCATAAGATCCTTCTCTCGAAAATTCTCAAAGCTTCCTCATCAGGTAAAGTCAATGGCCAAGTCTCTGATGCATAAGTCATCCCTGGTGCCCTAAGCACTTCAAATTGTTGCCCCCCTACACACACACTATTTCCAGAGCACCTCCACTGTTCCCTCCTTCAGTTCTTACTTTGCCAAATTTCTTTTATAAAGGATTTTTAAAAAATCCCCCCCCCCTTTTGCCTTTTAAATATTTGCACCCTAGGCACGAGCCTAAGCAGAAAAGCGGCCCTGGATTTTATCACTTAACAGACTTTGATAATGGTTGTTTGGGTATTATTATCTGATAGTAAAGAAAGTAACACGTAGCAGAGTCCTGTATCAGAAAAAAACCACGTAAATTATCATTTAAGTAGATAGAAGAATCATTCACTATATATTTCATAGTAACTTCATCTTCTATTTGTAGAGAATAAATGTGAAATCCCAACAGATCAACAGACTATTAATTTTTTGCATAGCATAGAGATTATGCCTCAGTGCTTTTGTCTGTGTTTTTTTAGAATATAAACCCACCTTACAAAAGAAGACTGTGACACTATATTTGTTTTTGCATAGTATCTTCACATTTGTATATTTTTCCTTTGTTATTTTACATTCATTTTTCAAATTCTAAAATCATTTCAGACATTTGTTCAACATTGTGGAGTAAGATTAAGAATGCCTTTGGGAGATATTACATCTGTAGAAGGCTTGAAAGATTTCGATGATGGTGCCTTCAAAGCTATTGTTAGGTAAGTAAATATTGTAAAACTATATGATGCATTTCTTTATTAAATAGAAAGAAAAATTGCTTTTTTTTTAAAATTAAAATTATAATCACTGAGGCTGTGATTTTGTTTTTGTTGTTTTTTATTCTGCAATGAAGAAATAATATATCTTTTATTTTCAATATTCACATACATTTTGGGTTCTCCCTCAGGAAAAATTTTTAGTACTAAATATGGCCTATGATTTACAAAAGTGTAAATTATAAAAAGAATCTAACCTTTCATGTAATTTTTTACTGTTTTTGGATGTAAGATAATTATATTTAGAGAAAGCAAAATTAGATGATGAATTGCTTTTTGCATATATAGAGTGGTGGCAAAAAGTCCTGAACACACTAATTTTTTTTGCCTAATTTTGTATATGACTTAATTTTTTATTATGAAACTACTGCATTATTTTAATTATTTTTATTGATTCGTATGTATTTTTTATGCTGATTTCAAATTTGTTATTAGTTTTTCAATACAAGAAGTATTTTTCATAATACAGCTATCTGAATACCAGAATGTATATTATGTACAGAGTAATGTAATTTTGAAAAACATATTTTGCATAGTAGAGTATACAAGTACAATATATTTGCATGCATTTTGAAAATTATATGTTTGAACATCAATATTTTATGAGCTAGCCGTTTGCTTGCTTTAATTTCAGTTCTACATCTTATTGGCATGGAGTACACCAATTTCGCAAGAAGCTTGCCAAAGCTTCAAATAGCTCAAATTTGTTTGAAGGTTATTTCTTCAAAATATCATACCTAATTTTATGTTGAAGAGGTTCTTTATAGAATTAGATCTAAAGGAGTGTTTTTCAACCTCCTTTTTTACTATGCACCCATGAGCTTTTGAAATATTCTTTTTCTTCCTCCCTACATAAATATATATATACATTACATTTTATTATCACAATGGAGAACTGAAATAAAAATAAAAAATTTTGTGAAATGCTTGTTCTTGATGTTTGTTGCATATCGGGTTCCAATGTAGCTAATTTCAGTCTCAAGCCTCCCCACTTTGTTATATCCAGTCTATTTCTTCTTTTTAGCAGCATGGCAATAAATCCGCGTTTAGTTAAACATGAAGGTGGAAATGGGAACAATAGTTTTCTGCCATATTTGGTTGCATTTGAATATTTTATTTCAGTTCCTTCACAAAACCATGTTATTACTCTTTTTATATTAAATAATGACTTAATTAACGCATCGTCTGGCATTTCTAAAAGTTCTTGATACTGTAAACCTGAAATATCAGAAAGATGTTCCAATAAAACTTTTCAAAATTTTTGTTTCAAATACATTTTTGACATATGCAATAAAAGTAATAAAACCAAATATCTTCGCTTTTGCATTGATAAGAGTTTTATTTATTCCTTGAAGTTAATTATTTCATGTTTTTAGTTTTTCATAGATATTAGCTAAATAACTTAGAAGTACTTTACCTCTGATTGTTAATAACTTTATCATTTCAGGTTTTTTGCTTAAAAAAATCTATTAAAGTATCAAATAGTTCCATAAACCTTTTTAAACAGTTCTTTTTTTGAGAACCATCTTACTTCAGTGGGAAATATAAGTCTAACATGGTCTTCATATTATTCTTCACAAAACAATTTGAAGAGACGTTCACATTTGGCATTAGTTTTAATAGCATTGATATGCTTTATAGCTAAATTATTTCGTTTAGAACAGGTGAAATTTTTTAGCTATTTAGATTTTCCATGTGAATGACACAAAGCTTAAGAAGCCTAGTTGGACTCTCATCTTTTATCAATTTTAAGCAACCATTTTTCTTTCCCATCATAATAGGAGCACCATCTGTAGTGCAAGATGTTATATATTTCATTGGTATGTTATTGGCATCTAAGTACATTTTTAGTTTATTATATACTTTCTAATATTTTACAAACAACATTTCTCCACCAAAATTATCTTTATCAATGTATGTTACAGAAGTTGTAGGTACAGCTTCACTATTTTCTTGATTTCAGCTTTTCAACAAGTTGCATTTCAATAACCTCACTCATTTTGTCTATTCTTCTAACAGTGCTGCTACTTAGTGACATAGCTTTGTCATCTTTTCCCAGAACCATTTTTAAGAAGTTCTGATATTGATGGTTTGATTAAATTCTTCCTATTGTGTGACTTTTTCCATATTTAGTGATGAGTGGTGTAATACAATATCTAGTCCAAGAATACAATTGGCAGTTGCATTAGGAACGGTAAATAAAGATTTTAATGTTACTCTTTTTTCAAAATTGTTTTTTAAAGTTTGAAAGTAACTCAAATCTGAATAAATATGGGTATTATGTTTTACCTTCAAATGTGCTTCAAGACGACCATGTTTCATTAATTTGTTGGTCAAGTATTGTTGGCTTAAAAAACAAAAAGGTAACCTTTCATCATAAAAAGTTGGTATGAAACCAAATTTTAAATATTCTTCTAAATACGGATGAACTTTCATCTTACTTGCACCACTCTTTTGACTATGGATTTAAAAAATTTAAGAACTTAACATGAACTGAAATACCAAATATTTAAAAAAAATAACACATACTTTTTCATATGACAAATGTTTCTGAAAAAGGCTTCTAAAACTGAAACTAATAAAAATTACCAACTAAAGTTACCATTCATATGTCACTAATATTTGTTCAATTTATGTATTTTTTAAAAACAACAGGTCTTTTATAGCAATTATACAGACATTTATTTTGAATTAACACCTACAATTAATAATGAACAATACTGCAAAACTCTGTGGAAACTTAGATCCCAGCATTAATTATTCTGCACCATTCAAAACAACTGGCACAATTGTTTGGAAAGAATATTTAATTGTTATGGGGGGGGGGCAAACACACACAGATATTTAATAATTTTATTGCAATTAGTCTCAAATTACACAAACAAATAGTGAAAAGTATTTTATATATTTGGCTATATTACTAATAAATAGATCATTTATGCTTTAAATGAATCCTTTTTCGATTTGCCCCCCCCCCCTTAAGAATTAAATTGCTCCTTTTTGGGGCCTAAACACAACGTTGAGAAACACTGATCTAGACTGTACTCTTCAGCTCATTCTATTCACAGTATTGTCTTCAAACCATTTCTTGACAACATTTGCAGGGTGAGCATTATTGTCCTGAAAAATTCGTGACTGATCTCCAAAAAGATCTCCTGTTGTTGGTAGTAATTTATTTTGTATTATTTTTGCAGTATTTCCTGGTTTTCTTTGTTCTTCTCATGGATGTGAACTCTTCTAACAACATATGAAGACATGTAGCCCCTTATCATTACTTTTGTCAGATGCTTTGTTGTGGGTACTGTGTTGTCGTACACCGAATGGGAGGAGGAATTCTTTAAGAGTGTGTCATCTTACACACACGTAGGCACTATTTTTGTTACCTGAAATGCAAGAATGACTTTAATCCCTAATTATTACCTTTTCTAAGTCTTTATCAGTCCATATTGAATGATCCTTTGCCTGCACAAATCAGTCAATAATGCTTGGGGGCAAGCTTTGAATCCTTCAGCAATCTTCCTCCCATAATTTGTAAGCACATATTCACGATCGATGTCAAAATCCATTATTTCAAAATTTGTGTTGAATTAAGCCATTAATTTAAAGTGAAATCGTGTGTAACCCTGTCATTACGTATTACGTCATTATCCCTGTCATTACGTCACCTTACGTGAATACCCTGTCATTATGTAAAGTTGTTTTTCTCGGATCAACCCAATTGCTTTGTATTAGCAATAGAATTTGTTTCAGAAAATTTTTTAAACATTCTCATGGTAGTGGAAAGAGTCCATATGGTACTTCAGTAGCATTATGGCACATAGAAATACCTTCTTCCTTCAAAAGTATTATTTTTTGTCTTCCATTATAATGTAGGGAAAAAAATTTACCCACCCTTACAATATTATCCACTTTCACTACACTAAAACATTCTGCACATTCTGTTTTCTTCCTTTCATCACTACTGCTCGCTAATAGGGTGGAGTAATGGAATATATCATTGGTTGGGAAAAAAAACAATTTATTATTAAAATTTCCTTGTGTGTGTGTGCTTGTCTTATCGTTTTTTTTTTCCTTCAAAATATTGATAAAACTATGTACTTCACATAAATTCTACAAAGAGATTTGAAATCAGTATAAAATAACACATTAGAACTAATATCCATTGTTAAGATGGTACGATTATTTGATAATGAAAAATAGTCAAACATGAAAACAAAGCAAAAAATTAAGTCTATTCAGAACTTTTTGCAACCGTAGTATATGTTCATTTTTCTGTATTACAATACCAATTTCTTGGTAAAAAGTGTTTTTATATAGGTGATTGAAAATATTTTAGAAATAATTTGCAATCAAGTCTATTATAGAAATATTAACAGCTTTTAAAAAGAGTTTTAAAGTGTATGTATATTTTTGATACTTAAAAAGCAATTTAATAACAGATCCCCAAAATTTAAAATACTTTTAAATTCATATCTTGGATTAATTTTATAAATTCTCTATGCTTAATTTTTTAGTGAATTGTTTTTAATTAAACAATACTTTTTAATAATAAACTTTTATCCAAAATTCTTAGCTTTTAATAATTTTGTTTGTTTCTCATAAATTAAAAAGTATTAAGTTTATTTTTTTATTTAATTATTATTATGTATGTATTTTTAATTCTATGAATACTGTTTTAGTTGTGTTGTTCCTGATGTCTTACCTATAGATTTAACAGTAAAGTTTTTATTATGCCTTATTCATCTGAAATCTATGAGAGCTGCAAAGGTAACTTCTAGTTTCCCTTTTCTTGTTCATTCTGCAATATTTATTATTTATGTTGTATTTTAATTTCATCTATACTGCTGTTAATTAGCACCTTTTCTTTATCCTTTAACATATATTACCAGTAACAAAAAATAGCTCAATTTTTATTAAATTTGTAAAAATTTTACTCATGATTGTAATGAATTTATTATTTTGAAATATGTTTAGTTTTTTAATAGTTTTTGTAATCATTAATAATGCTTATTCATGCAAATAGAAATTTAATATTTTTATTTTTCACACACTTACTCTTAATTTTTTTAAATCTTCACAGAATTGATTTCACATAGTAGAAAAGGTATTCTTCTGTGTTATTCTTCTACAATATATCATCTTTAGTTTTGCAAATACTTTGTTATATAAAAATTTTATAAGATTGATTTATTAGTGTTACCATAATGAAATTTAAAGAATACCTGTTTCAATAAATTTAAACGTAGGAAGGAGAAAACGCCATTTTTTATTTTTCAGCATTTTCAAGTAGTTTTTAGTCCTACATAATTATTTTAAGTAAATTTTAGTTATTGATTTACTTAATGTATATTTTTCTTAAATCCTATACAGTCAGAAATATTAAAGGTTTAGTGTTTATTTATTTTTTCTTATGCAATTGTATATTGTTTGTGTTTGTTTTCACGCACACTCATAAAAATTATTCCATGATATAATATTGGAAAAATGAATAATGAAATAGACTGCAAATTCTCATCAATCAAATACTAACAGAATCTAAACATCCCACACAGCTATCTTATCCATGCAGTTAAAATAAATAAAGTATCATAATTATTAGTTTTTATTTTTCTGATTCTTAATTACTCTCAGTTCTGGAAAAAAATTTTAATGTACAGTAAAAACTTTAAAAATGTTAATCTTATAAGTTTATATATTTATATGCTAAGGAAATTTTTTATTTCATTGAGATCAGGTGGGGGGGGGCATCTCAACAGTGTTACAAAATAATTTAAAAATAAAGTGATTATAATTCGGACAAAGAACACATTTTCTTTTTAAAAGTCTATGGTTTTTATCTTTATAATATAACAAATAAATTCAATTAATTCAGTAATCTCAATAGTTTGACTGTAAATAATAAATTCTCAATTCTGTTCATATCTTGAGTGTTCTATTTTTTTCTGTAAATTTTTTTCTCTTGAAAACTGTTGTTTATATATTTAAGAAAGTATTGTCAAAAGTAAAATTAATTTTATTATTTTTTTGCTGTTTTAAAGAAAATATGTTAGTCTGTTTTAGGGAAGAATATGTTTGTTGCAAATTACTATAAATTACAACTAGTCCATGTAAACGTTACGTGTATGATCTGCACTATTAAAATTCGAAGGTAAACAAACGTATCTATCTATGTGTGTCTATCGTCTCACGAACCGCACCAACGCAGAAACTCGCGGAAGGTACCAAAAGATCGGGAACGATCCGAGAAAGCCGTTTTGCCCATTTTTATTCCAATATTGCAATTAGTTAAAAAGATATTAATTAAAAACCTTAAAACGCCTAATTGTTTTACCCCTGCGGGTTGTTTACTTGGCAGAACTTCCATTCCGTTTCAGCCGAGCGGTGATCCGACCTTTTCCACCATCTTAAAATTGCCATCCAATTTTTACTGTTGAAATCAGACAAAAAATAATTACATAATCGGAAAGATCATTTATTTCGCCACGATACGGTATAATTTTTTTTGCAAAATAATGATATTTCTATTTTTTAAGAATTTTTTAAAAAAGGGTTAAAACTGATGCATTTTTATGAAAATTATTTCTAAATCGTTGCATATGAATTTGTTTTCGTGCTATTAAAACGATATTATACACTAAATAACTTCAAGCCTTTCTCTTTTAGATCCAGTTATTTAAAAAATAAAATTACCAAAACTTTTTTTTAAAGATTTTTCAAAAAATACTCAATTTTAACTTAACATTGAATAACTTTGTCATTTGTGAAGATAATCGCACAAAACTGTATTTCCATGTGTAAAAGAATATTATCCGTAATCTGTACGAAGATTGAAAAAAATGCTTAAAAATTACGGATTTTAAAAAAAAATTGTGATTTTCGTAAAAAACAGTTTTTGCAAGAAATAATTTAAACAGGATTTTTTTTGTACATTTTTTTTTATTTTAAAGTATTTTGCAATTAATTTGTGAAGTTTGAAAGCATTAACTTAAAAATTATGCCCTAAAAATAAATTAATTAATAAAAAATACGCAATTTTACAGTTAGCCAAACCTTGACGTCGAAAAATAGTTTTGCGCCAAAGACCTTTGAACTGTTTCACCGTTGACTGCATCTAACCATCACCTCCTGAGTTGATGATCTAACTCAAGGGTTACACTAAAAAGTTCTGCCTTAAACAGGGGGAAATCAGTAAATTTGGAGAGTAAAAAAAAAATGCAAGTGAAAAAATTATTTTTGCTTCAATTTTCGTCATTTTTTCTTTAGATAATTTTCAAAATTAAATCATTATAGATGTTAGATTAAGATGACAAAATGTATTCAATACATTTCTGAGACTCATTTAAAATATTTATCAGTATCAAAATATTTGTTCTCTTTCATAAAACTTATAGTTTACTTTAAAATAATGCCTAATATATAAATCTTTTTTTGACATATAATTTCATAATAAAAACGCAAAATTGGCCCATTTCGAAATTTTTTTTTGGAATTAATCAGTTAAAGAAGCATAACTTCCTTAGAAAAAAAATAACAGTTTATGTTCATATTATATATTCTTTATTATTAATTGCATTTTATTAATATATCAAAAATCAATAAATTTCTTGCAATACATTTAAATGTAATCGTCAATCAAAATTTTTCAATCGTTATGTGAATATCCTGTAGATCCCCTCTTCAATAAAAAAGTACTTTCAATTTCAAACTTTCATTCATAGTAAAGTCTATTTTCGTCTCCAGCTGCTGGTATCCTTGGTTTAGTGGTCATGACAACCGCTTCGCATCACGTAGCTCTGCGTTCAAATCCAGGGAACTCGATTTTTTTTCATTTCTGCCTATTTTCCCATGTAAATTAATTTACTGATAAATACTTATTTTAATATGCTCCTCTATTGTTTTAATGCACTCTTCATATTTTTTAGCCTTTAAAAAGGTTCTTTTCTGATTTTCATTCATTTAAAGTAATTTCTCTCTTTTTCAACTATTCATAACAAGAAAATCTCCGTTCGAATCCAGGGAATTCGTTTTTTTTATTTCTGCTTATTTTTCCCACGTAAATTTTCAGTGTTGCCATTATTTAAGCAAACGGTATGTCACAATTAATTGCAAAATGAACATTTTTAATGTAAAATAATTAATAAGTTATAGTTTTGTATTTTATAAATATCAATGATTTTAAATGAAAATGATTTTTAAAAAGTTCATTGATCATTTAGAATCAATGATTAAAAAAATAAAATGCCGGAAACTATCTTTTTTTTTTTTAAAGAATTTTTTTTTAAAAAAAACATTTTTTTTTACAAAACAATGATATTTTGCATATTTTCTGATTTTTTCTAAAATGAATCAATATCGTTAAGTTTAAATAAAAAATGATTTTTAAAACTTTTAGAGTCAGTAATTTAAAAAATAAAAAGTTAAAAACTTTTTTGAACAAATTTTAATAAAACACTCAAAATACTTAAAACAATCCTTTAATAATTTCTTCTTTTATAAAGATAATTACATGAAACTTTTTTCTCGTGTGTCGAATATTTCAAAAAATCCTCACAATTTTACTTCAAAATTTAAAATAGTAGTGAAATTTTGTAATTTGAAATTTTTCTACTTTTCTATCTTTTTTCAGCATACAACTATATTTAAAAAGGCTAGATTTTCTTTTCCGGGGACTAAAAAATTGCAATGAAAGAATTGAAAAGTGAGTGGGTGATTTTTAAATTTGCACTGTTTGCTTATTCGAGGGGTTTTGGCAACGGACCTCGAAATTTTCAACCATGGTCAAGTGACGAAGACGATACCTGACCTTTCACCCATCTCTCCTAAATACCACACCAACGCAAGAACAAATTTCGAAAAAGGGAGTTTTAATGACATAGTTAAAGAAATCACACACATCACGCACATAAGTGCTATCGTCCTGAGGGAAACAGGAAATTCCCATGGGGATAAAGTTATTCACTCGGTAAAAGCCCGTGCGACGCCGGGCTAAGCGAAGAGGAAAGAAACAAAAAAAGTCAAAGTAATTTCGAAAAATAATATTGGAAGTGCTGATTTTTTTAAGAGAAAAAAAATGTTAAATGAGAAAGCCATGATACACACTTACGGGCCATGCACTCACATCGTTCGCGTCACACCCACACAAAAGTGATGGCTTCAGAAAGAAAGGAAATTAACATGGGGATAAGTTATACCCTCTGTAAAAGCCCGTGCAACGGCGGGCCATGAAAGCTAGTTATGTTTTAATTTCTGTCATTTTTAAGGTGTTAATAATTCATTTGTATTTCTGTGACAGAGTTAATGTTTTTTATTTATCTTAACTCAGTGGTGCAACAGCCCATGAGGGCCAAGACCTACTGTGCCCATATCAGTATACACAACCTTGGGCCCTGAGTTGCATGAGCAAATGTTCCAATATGGTGGAACGCCCCAGTGTAAATTTCCCAAGCAAGCTTGGTACTCATTTGTTGACCCATTGAAAGGCTGAGTCAACCTTGCCCAGCCCGAGGTTTGAACCTCTGACCTGTGGTGTGGAAGCGCGATGCACTACCACTCAGCCACTGAGCTTCTGTTTTTTATTTACTGCTTTCTAAATTATGAAATTCGATGAGATATTTATTTTAATATAATTGATTTTTATTTCTAGCCTTTGATGGAATCTCTCATGTTAGAAAATCCTGAGGAAATTGGAGATTTATTTCTTGATGTAGCAGAAGCTTTAATGGAAATTGAGGAGTTTGAAATAGCAAAAGTTTTGCTACATTCATTGGTTTCAACTCCTACTTATGATTTGGTATGAAATAATTTGTTCCTCATTTTTTTTGGATTTTACTGTAAAAGAAAGCTGTCATTAAACATATCAAATTATTATTCGAATTAAAATATTTTTTCTTACAATTTTTTAATTTTTCTTAAATTTTAAAATATTTAAATTGTATTTATTATTTGTATAAATTTATAAGTAAAAAATTATATTTGTCTTTAATTAAAAAGTAGTAATATCAGTAAAAGTAGTATAAATAATATTTATAAAACATATTCCATGCATTATTTGTGACTTTATTAGATTTTCTTGTTTTGTCACAGATTTTTTCTGCTATTTAATTCTTTCAAAATTACAATTCTTTAAACCAACAATACAACTTCGATTTTGAAATTTGAATTGTTTCTGTGGCTTTTTAATCAAATTTTGTTTAATAATTAGTAGATAAACAATATACAGTGAAATACATTTAATGTGAAAACGCTTAAGATGAAATATTGGTTAATGCGAAATACTACAATGCTCCCCACAAACTACTAAGTATTTTCTGCATATTTTTTCTCTTAACATGAAGCAAAAATTGCTTAACATGAAAATATTTCCCTTCTGGGAATGAACAAATACAGAAAACACCATGGATGCAAGCGAGATTTAAGAGGAGTGCTTGAGAAAGTTTCTGTAATATTAGACTGTCCTTCTGTATCATCAGAAGAATTTGTTGCAGTAGATGATGATAAGCCAAAATTAAGGAAGATAAAAATATTTGGAGTTTGTCCAAAGCTCAAACTCATTGATGCAGATTTGTATGGCGAAAATAAAGTGACTAAAGCAGTTCCTATTCTCACATCATACTAAATGAGGAACACCATGAAAAGTTTGCACTGTTATTAAGACACACATTTCAATGGTGAAAAAATGAATAACAAAAGAGAACTTTTTGTTGATAATTTGATGTTCAAAAAGATAATGCAAAGAAAAATATAAAAATGTTTTCCATAAACTTAATAAATATTTTGTTTTTCAAAAAACTTGAAAATTTTGTATTAAATTTCATTAAGTTCTTTGAATATCATTGATTTTTATGAAATATATGCATATATACATATCTATTCGAATAAAAATTATTCTAAATAAACTTAATTTTGTTGAATATGTGGGGGTTTTTTGTGCAATATCCTTTGAAATGAAAAAATATTTCAGTCCCTTCAGTTTTGTGTTAAAAATTTTCATTGTAATTGCCAAACTTTTTTTAATTATTTCAGCCTGCAGTCTGGATGAAATATGCTGATTGTTGGCATAGTCTCTCAAGTATTGATGAAGCTATCTATGCTTATAAAAGAGTAATTGATATGGCTCCTTTTTGTCAAGATGCCCGTCTTTCTCTCTCAAAAATATATGTAGAAATGGGAAATGTTGATGAAGCTACAAATGTTCTCAGACAAGGTATACTTTTCTATTTTTTTTATTAATTTTTTTTTTTACTTAAAATATTAATCTTTGCATAAAGTTATTTCAATTAAGATTTTTTTTTTACTAATTTCTCATTTCTCAAGCAATATATAAATTAAGATTAGTTCTTGATGGGAAAAATACATGAGCTATGTACCATATATCCAATTTTTAATGTATTCTTTTCCTTTCTACTACAATTTCTACAGAAAATTCCATTAATTTTAAATAGTCATGAATAATTGAGTGGTATAAATGATGTGTATGACTTATGTGTATTGCTCTGGAGTAGACTGAACAGTTTGTTCTTACATTGATTTGAAAATGATTAGTACACACAAGGAATATGAAAATAAGTAATAACATTAATTTTCCTTTTAAATTATTTTACATTTATTTATGTTTCACCAAGAATGTTTTAAGTTTTACTTATGCTTTTTATTAAATTATAGTTAACTTTATTGATTGAGTTTTTACTTTTGAAAACTTTATGTATTTATAATGTTCTCAATATAACTGTGTGTACTTTATTTTTAAAAAAAAACTGTTATAACAATATCATTCAAATTTTTGTTTGTAAAAAAAATTAAACTAATTTTTTTAATAATTATATTTTAGATTATGAAGATGGTGATGATGGAGCAGTTGTGGTAAGGATTTAAGAAATTGCTAGTTTGTTTTGAAATTTTTTAAATAATTTCATTTTATTTGTTGCACGTCATGGAGAGAAGTACTTTATTACTAAAGTAATTTCATGTTTAATGTATGAGATAAAAAGAAATCTATTTTGCGTTAACATTAAAAAATTTTATGATACGATAAAAACTCCTATAAAAGTAAATCTAAACAATTCTTATAATCTGATGTATTAAGCAATTCCAAAAGTTAAAATTTCTTGAATGTTTTAAGCATGAAGCTTATATCAAGCCTGTCTATTTCCAAATATTTAAAAAAAATTTCATTGTTTCACTGCTTTTTTCCCCTTTATTCTAGTAATTATTTTATTTTCATTATTCTTTTAAGATATACAGTCTTACACACCATTATCCTTAGTTTACTTGTCCTTAATCTATACAGGCTATTGTAAATGCATTTATATTAACTGAAGTTTAATGATTAAACTGTTTTATATATTAATAGGAATTGAATTACATTTTCAATTCCTGCTTTTATTCGACTTACTAACCTTGTTATACAGCTCTTTTCTCTATACATAAACTAATAAAATGATCACAGCCACATTTCAGAAGCATTAAATTGTTGCTAAATTTAACTTTCACTTTGCTTTCAAGAATTTAAACAATTTTGCCATCTTTATTTCTAAAAATTCCTGTAATTTTTAAATGTTTTATTTATTTTTTTAATATTTTACTGGCAATTATCCATTGATTTTCTCTTGTATTATGAAGTAGACATGAAAGTACCTTAAATTGGGTAATGAATATAAAACCTTCCATAATCTATATTTTGTTTAAAAATGATTAAGCTTTTTGAAAAAATTCGAGAACAGAGTGAGATTTTTATGAAATTAAAAATGGGATGGGGTGTTTTCATATTTTGAATTGCTTCATACAGATTGATTAAATTTTAAAAAATAGCATTTGGGTCCTGCATAAAACTTGGGCAGCGATTGCATATGCAGTTTTTTACCAAATCTGAATATTTGCAATAAAAGTTTTGTGTAATATCTGCGATGTGTTGTTTAGGGTACTGATGCATTATACCAGCGATGTAAACTGTTAGAAGCTGAAGGATATTGGGAAGAGTATATCTCAGCTGGCACTTTGCTTCAGTACAGTCACTGTCATTATTTGGAAACAGATGAAGAATTTAATAGTAAGTTTAGATAAATTATTTAATGTTGGTAGAAAATAATATGTGCTACAAACCTGGAAAACATTTAGTCTGAAAATTTACATTATAATTAACCCTTTAAAAGTTATGATTCCCTCCTAGTGCAACCATTTTTAACATAGGTGCATGTATGTAGTGTAATGATGAGAAAAGAAAGGCATAAATAAGCAAATCCTTCGTCTGACGTAATTAAATCCTTCCCAAACACTATTGTCATTTTCTTGCATTCCAAAGCCCTTGGAATAGTTTTACTGATAGCAGCAGACAGTGTCAGATTACTCATTAGGCAAAGTAGGCGATTGCTTAGGGGCCCCAAAAAATTGAGAAAACCAAAGGTTTATCTATTTTTTATTGCAAGGGTTAGTTTTTTATTACAGATTCTAATAAATAATTATTGTTTAGTTATATTTTTTAATTTGCTGATAATTTATTTTATTTCAATGAAATATATTCCTAAAATTTTGTGTAATAAATTATTAGGCTACAGGGCCCCAAGAATTTGACTGCCTAGGGCTCTCCATGTCGTTTAATCCAACACTGGCAGCAGGGAAAAAAATTCTTTTGGAAAGACATATATATATGCTGGAAGGCAGTGAAGGGTTTAATAATTTATCAGTTAATTACGTGTAATCAAACCACTGTTGTTGATCATAGTTCGCTTGTTAAAAATTTTTTAAAAAACCAAAGTAAAAGCTACATTTTTTACTTATTGATTATTAGATAAAGTTTGTAAATTTTAAGCAGCAATTCTATCAAAAAAGTGCATTAATAGTTTTATTATGTTTGTGTCAATTATCTAAGAAAAATTAATTACTAATTTTATTTATCTCTTTTTCGCATATTTTCAAATGAAGAATCCAAGAACCATTCAAAAATATTATAATATTCATAAAATTATAGATAATAGATTGGAATCCAATACTTCAGGGTTAAAATATGTCATCAGTTGTTACATTAAACAGAGTCTAAAGTAGTAGTTCATTTCTCATTTACAAATTTTTATATTTTCAGCTCTTAAATGTTTATTATTGTGTAATTCTTTGATTATGTTCAAATCGTGGTCTTTGGTTTACTGTTTAATTTGACATTTATAATGGAATTACTTGCATCTTCAAATGAAGCTTTATTTGCTTTGTTTAAATCTCCATTTGTGTGCTCAAGGTTTAATTTGGCATCCTATTTTGTTTCCATATCTCTCTTTTAGAAAAGTTTTTAATTTAAAAGTTCCAATATTAATACCTTAAGTAACTTTTGATGGTTGCAGTAGCCTAGTGGTCAAGGTAATGGACTTGTGGCTGTGTGTGTGTGGCGTGTCATGAGTTCAAGCCTAGTACTGCTGAAGACCTGCCGTGTGAGGGGACGATGCGTGTTAAATCTGCTAAAGCTCAAATGTCCTCCCATTGATGTGGTGTAGAAGTTAGGAGAAGAGGGTGTCAGCTTAGGTGTCATCCTCGTCACTTGACCATGGTTCAAAATTATGAGATCCATCACCATAAGCCTTCGAGTAGCTAAATAGTACAACATTAATATTCTTTCTCACTCTCTCCCTTAAATCACTTTTGAAACTTTGACCTATTTTCCCCATTTGTTTCTGTGCTTACATTATGTATGACTTGTTTCTTAAGCTACTGTCCTGTTGCACATTAAATTTTTATATTTCAAATATTTTTCTTTTTTACTTACTTTATTCTGAAACATGCTTTTCATTTTAATTGTTTGTAGCTGTCATAGCAAATCAAACATGCAAAAGAAGAAATGAAGCTTTACGAGATTTGAAAGTACAGAGTAAGTTTAAAATATTTCAATTTTTTTAAACATGTTCTTACATTTTTCGCCTCCTTTTCCTTAATTCCAGAATTTAATAAAATAGCCATCTATTTAAATGCACTTTTTTTATTTTATTAAACTGTCTGGAAAGGGGGATATTTATGTCCATTTAAAAAACAAAGTGCAATTTTGTCTTAATTATTCTGATCCAAATTTTGTCATCTGTATCAATAACCAAGAAAATTTCTAAAAAACTTAACCAATGTATTCTGTTATTTCAAAAAATATATTTAAAAAAATTATCAAAAATTTTTAATACTATTGTGAGGAATAAAAACAGTTAATCTAGTATATATATTTTTGCCTCTTAAAATTGCATTTGCTGGAATTACAACTTTTAAAAATATTTTACTATTATGTGGCACTACAGAGTTATTTTTTTTTTAAATATCATTTCAATTTGTTAAATTTCACATTATACCTAGACTCATTTTTTTCATGTGCCTTTTAATTTATTTGCATTTTGACCATTGTGTTAATGTATTATTTTAGCTATTTATACTGTTTTCTTTGATACAGATAAAAGATTTTTTCCTCAATTCGTTGGTCAAAATATTCCAGCTGCTGAAATGTGGGACATCTTTAAAAAAGTAAATTACATTATTTATACTAAAATTTTGTGAATTTTCTTTATCTTGTATAATGCAAAATAATGCTCAATGTCTTAAAAATTATTTATCATTTCATGATATTTGGATTATATTTGAAACAAATATTATAATCTTTAAAAAAAATATGCTTAAACATATGATAATACAATACAATTTTAATGTTATCTGCTAAAAAAGTGTATAAAAATTATTATTCACCTTTTTAAATTGGGTATATGAAATCAATTTTTCCCTAAAGGCAAAGACAAAAGAAGTTATATTTATGAATTAAAATTCAGAATTAAATAATAAAATTTTATCTTAACTGTGCATACTTTCCTTAATATATATTCAATTTCATTGCGGATGACATGGGAACAGGAGCTGCATTATTCATTTCATTTTCGTTGTCAGAATCTTGTATCAATGATAATTTTTTAGCTTTGAACAAACTGTAAATTGTCTTTGTCTGCCATGAAAATTGGAGCTGTACACACATATCATGTACTGTAATGAGTTCTTCCGACGGTGAGCCTGCTTAGCTGGGGTTTTCCATATTTTGTTCATTTTGAGAAGGGAAATCTTTTCATGTTAAATGATTTTCATTTCGTGTTAAGTGAAAAAAATGCATAAAAATACATAATAGTTTGTCATAAACGTATTATTTTGTGTTAACCGGTATTTCATCTTAAGCTTTTTCACATTAAACATATTTCACACACTATATATATATATGTGTGTGTGTTTTTAAATAAATACCTAGTGCTAAGAGAGAGAAAATAGAGCTGTTTATTTGTAGTTATTTTTTTAAGATTCTAACAAATACACTTTTTGCAAGCACATCCCTCAAGTGATTGTGTTATTACCTCACAAACATTCACATTAATCTGTTATTATTTTCCTAAATATATATATAACTTGAGCATATTACCACCAAATGTTAAAAAAATTTCTAGCATCCTATTTCCTGCATTCAATAATACTAATAATTACAATTCACTTATTTTGTCATATTGTATATTTATTGTTAAGGAAAACAAATAATAATAATAATTTTTTTTGAATTCCCCAAAATTGCAAAATTAAAATGAATGTTTTGGTAATTTAATTAGAATGACATGTATTGAACTTTTCAATCGAAAATTATTAACTTTTATCTACTGTTCTATAAGAGAATACAGATGATATTGTTTTTGACCACCAAGTTACAAACATACTGTGGCATATAAAGTACAGTTACAATATTTATTGGAAGCAAATAGATATTTGATAATATAAAATCTTTTTAAAAAGTTTTCAGAATTTGTTGAATCATTGGTCATTGGCTCGAACTCTATTTCATAATTTTTGAAAGAAAATATTTGTATTGTTTGTGTATGCACACACAGAATTTCAAATATTGATTATATGTGTGTTAAACATATGAAGTGTGTGTTACATGGATATATTATGCATATAGTTTTAATTTTGAATTTTTTTCTTGTCAATTAAGGGTTTGCCACAAAGTGTGCTGGCAATAGTGTTGTGTCGATAATTTATATTTGCACTTTAAAAAAAATCATAACATTATTAATATTTTTAGATATATTGAAGATTTGCTTTTAATAAAAATAGGGAATGTATTCCTAATATGGATTTTTATCCTAATTATCAGAACCCTAATTAAAAAAAAGCATTAACTCACTTGATATAACCTTGATATAATTTTGAGCATTATAAGTAAAAGTTATGTAATATTTTTGTAAAAAGAGAAGCATTTGCATTTAAAACAATTAAAAGTACCTTTACACAGAATAATTATTTTCCCATTTCCATTTATAGAAGTATTCTTAAAAATTTTCAACATAGTATTTTAATTTATTAAAAACTGGTGATATAATATTTAAAACAATTACTTATCGTTAAGATTATGATTATCTAATTAATTTTCTTTATGCATACATTTTTATAATAAGCTCAATATTATTGATTTATTATAAATTTTTTTTAAAATGGTTTTTATTTTTTAAATCTCCATATACATTTGCTTTTGGTAGATGACTCTGCCAGTTATTTTACTATGGTAATTTTTAATTCCAGAATTAACCTCTTGTTTTTTTTAACTATACAAGTTTTTACTTTCAAATAATATGTTTGTTTTTTAAGTGTTGTAAATGATTTTCCGTTAAGTGCGTTCCTGTTGGGATGGTTTGGTGATTTGAAGAATTCACTTAATGTTTTTGTTAATCAGGGGTTTTTTTTGAAAGATTTTTTTGTTCTTTCTACTTTATACATTTGCATTATTATACTAGTTGTGACCCCCCCCCCCTTTTTTTTTTTTGTATTTTGAGAAATTAAGTAAATTTTTCAAACACTACTTTCTATTCCTTGCAGCTCAGTGATATAGGCAAATTTAAGGAAAGATTTGCTAGTTTTAAAATTTTATTTAACCTTGCAATCTTAATTCCTAAGACTAAGAGCTTGCTAATGTATTACTGTGGCCATTTAACTTAAGTGTGTATTGTTGTTTTTTGTTTCTATTTATTGTTTAGCTTTAAGTCATATTTTTATGACAATTTGGTGTATGATTATATATATAGTATCTTACTACTTTTTTTTAGGTGTCAAATAAACTTATGGAATTGAAACGTTTTGATGAATTACAAAGTCTCTCACTAGCTTGCTTGTCATCTATAATATTTATGAAAAATCCTGAGTATGTTAAAGTAAGATTTATTTTCTTATATTGTGTAATAGTTTATGAAAACAAAATCCCTAGTTACTAAAGCGGGATATTAGCTATTGAGATTTACAAAATGTATGTGTAGCATGCTTTAAAGTCACATAAAGACATATATCTTAGAAGTATGGATTGAAATAAATGTTCATTTAAAAATAATATTAGTTGAATAATGTTTTCCCCATCCTTCTGTTTAATTTTTTGCTGATTTTGATTCTAAGACAGTAATAAAAACTCCTATTTGATTATAAAATGAATTTTTATTTATCACACGGTATATTATAAATTTTTAATAAAATAAACCAAGTGTAGATATGCATACACATGTGCTCATTAATTATTTTGATTCTGTACAAATAAAAAAAAAAACATAGAATGTGCCAATAAAAGTATAAATTTTCAGAAAAAAAATGAGAACTTCTGTTAGAAAATTTCACATTTTTTAAAATTAACATCTTAATTATGAATTCTTCTTTATTTACTCCATTTTTTAAAATATTTAATGTGGCATCTGTTGTAAATTTAATATGGATATAAACTTTATAACTTTTCTTTATCTTACAGGATGTAGAATTCCAGGCTCTCCTTAGCTGTTATTATAATGGCAGCCATCAATATACCTATCTTCTTGTTAGAGATCTAGTTTTAAAAGTAATAATACTTTTTTTCATTTAAGAAATCTTTGTGAAGTTCATTTTAAAGATACAATTATTAAATATCTTGTACTTTTATTTTCTCTCTTCACTTTCTAGAATTTAAATAACAATAAAGCTTGGAATTTATTCTGTCTCATTGTGACCCGTAGTCAGGAAAATCGACATAATCGGTTTTGTATTCGCCTAATGATGAAGGTATGAAAAAAGTAATGAATATTTATAT
Source organism: Trichonephila clavata (assembly GCA_019973975.1). Lineage (NCBI taxonomy): Eukaryota > Metazoa > Arthropoda > Arachnida > Araneae > Nephilidae > Trichonephila > Trichonephila clavata. Next base: position 74,972 of record BMAO01028921.1, on the reverse strand, counting down.
TTTTTAAACTTTGCAGGCATTGTAAAATATTATTAGGTAAAAAAGATCTAATAGTTTTTGTTTTTATTCATGTTTATCATAAATTTTGTATTTTATTTTTGTGAATAATTTTAGCACCAGGATCATCTAGCTTTAGGATATCTTAATGGACACAATGCTATGATATCTGGTACTTACAAACATGCTCTGGGTAATCATTCTTTTTTTACAATTCTCTTTTAAATTTATACAATAATAATACTTAATCAAAGAACTAAATAAAGTCGTCTGAATAACCTTATAAATTTTTTACTTGTTTTGAAAATAGAAATTACATTACAAAATTGTAATTAGATCAAATTTAACAATTAAATTATAAGTACAGCAGTAGCTTAAATGTTTTGCATTCAATAGCAAGTGAGTGCCCCAATGTTAAAGCTATCTTTGCCAAATATATTGCTACGTAGATCAGGGTTTGAGGATTTTATGCAATCGTTCCCGAAGAGCAAGACAGCTCTTCAGGAGGGATGGAAATTTATTGTTGAAAAACAATCTTTGAAATACAGCTGCTATATTCGTAGAATAAATCTCATAAGGCCTTGAACACCTTCTACATCGTTCAGATAACTATCAGTGTCCAAAATACAAGTATGTTAAAGATTATTCACAAGCACTCGCTTCAATTTCACCTAAAAATAAAACAGCCAAAGTAATAACTAATTGCTGATGGACTCTTCATGGTCAAAACGACACTAACTCAATTTCTGAGAGCGACTCCCTATTTATTGAATTCGTGGATTTTTTTTAAAAATCCGCTTGCGTCAAAGATCATATTAGTAGCTTTCTCCCATAATTTCCAGAAGAATCCCTATGGTCGTGAACTTGCTGAAATTTTGCCGAATTTTCATTGAATTGCCATTATAATGTAAGGAACAGTGTTGCTTGCAAATATTACAATTTTAACATAAAATAAATACAACATAAGAATGATATATGAACTTATTAAACCTCTAAATTTTAATTATTTACACAATTTTTAACAATATGAGAATCTGAACTAGAAGCAAAGTATGTTTTCAAACTGAAAAATATCTCAACTTTCATGAACATTTGCAATTTTGTTTTCTACATCTGTTTGTAAAGTGATTGCTTATTTAGCATTACAGTATATAGGACAAGTCCCAGTAAACTTTCAGAGTGAAGAGCCAAGTTGTAATTGAAACAAAATAATTAAGGTGTTGAAGAATCATTTTTACAAAGCTTAAGCATTTTTAAAATAAGCTTAAGCAAAGCTTTAAGCTTATTTTTTAAGCTTTATACGCCTGAGCCTGAGGTGAAGGAGAGCCTTTGGTAGCATTCACGATCAAGACTCTCATGCTCCAATTAATATTTTAAACAAAGCTGTACACAAAGTAACATTTTCCATTGTCATAATGTTGGGAATTAAATGGTCAAGCATCCTGAAAAATTTCACTACCACTAAAACTTTATTTTATGTATATTCTTAATTGCCATAAAAAAATGTACATTGAATGAGAATAATTATATGGTTTAAGTTAAATTAGAAAATATTGATAAGTTGGTAACAGTAACAAAATGGCTGAAGATATATCGAACCCAAATAAACCGATATTTTTTTGTTCGGTTCCAGTTCGAAGCCCGAGTAACACAATATGTTCAATTAATTTTAATGAGCAAAAATTTTTTGATGCATTGCTACTTGTTTTGATTTGTCTATTGCTCATTTCAGGAGAATACATGTGCATACTAAAAGAACATCCGAATGATCCATTTGCAATATTCTGTGTTGGTATTACTTTTATTCATATGGCATGCCAAAAATTTGCAACAAAACGTCATTTTCTGACAATACAGGTAAATAAAATTCTTTCAAATATTTTTCTTTTAATTAGAAGAAAATTTACATTGATGAATTGCATGTGAAACATAAGGAAATGTTATGTGCTTTGTGTTGTTGTTGTTACTTATGCCACCTAATCAACAGTAACATTAGATCAAGGCCCATGAAATTCATCATGGCAAGGGGCTGGATTTTTATACCTGTCATTAGCCATAGCCTTCAGCACCATACAGTGATGGCACAATTTTGCTCGGTTCCACCCCAATTTTGGAGAAAACCCTCGGGGTGGTCTAGGACCTCTAACTTCTCTTCCCCTTCGACCAATTTCATGAGAGGACTTGTGGCTCAACAGCCATTTAATGTACCCCCATGCCTTACGGCACAGTAGTCAGTGTCACTAACCACAATACCGGATGAGCAACTGCTTTGTGTTTGTAAATTCAAATAATGATCTAAACAGTTGTAACCAAATTTTATGATTAGCTTAAGTGTATAAATAAGTTATTTTTTCTAAAAAATACCTGATGGGTTGACATGCTACTTTTTCTTCCAACTGATTTTGCAATGCGTTAAGTATGAACAAAATTTATATAATCTTACTCTGAAAAAGTGGGCTGTAGTTTATATATTCTTGTAAACATTCTTATAGTTTAAATTGGTAAATATTAGGACTAGATAACTTTTGTATAAAGAATATCACATTACATTCATTTTAAGGGGGTTCACCCATGTGACGGCCTATTTTTTAAGCATTTTTAGATAATTTTTTTAAGGACCAGTAAAAAGATAGAACTACGCTTTTCATCATTTATTTATATGCATTTTAAGAGTGTGTATTAATGTTAAAAATATCCTATAGATCGCGCTCTCAACACACCCACCTTGAAAAAACGGATCCTCACTTATCTGAAATAAAAATTAATGGCGTTTTAATCTATAAGCTTAAATGCACAGCATGGACTACACTCAATTAAAAATATCAAAAATTGGATTTATGGTAGACCTCTGAAGAAAAAGTTTCGAATTTCATGGGTTTGTTTTTGTTATAGAAATAGTTTGAATTTTGGGATGATCGTAGTTCATTGGTGTGTATATATGTACCGAGTCTACCCTAAAAATTTGAAGTCATTCAGTCGAACCATTCTTGAGTTATGATGGAGAAAAGTTTGAAAAACACAGTTTTCAGAAAAACGCATTTAAAGTTCAATTAAAACAATGAAAACTTACCCTCAATCTACGATGCCTGATGGCTAAAACTAAACAAGTTTGACGAAATATTCAATAACTATACATAATTCCTTTAAACGTATCTATACTTGTATGAACGCATATTTGCATAGAAGGGTCAATGGTATCAAGCAACTGTACACAATAGGCCCAGTCTTTGATTGCCAACTCAGCGCTCCAAACATCAGCTCTTTTAACACTTGCTTCTTTATAATGACTACGAATTTTAAAAAATCACTTTACCACTGTATTCTAGACAAGTTAAGAAAGCAATTTATGGGAACAATTTTTTGTTGAATTTTTGAACCCTCTCAAGTCTTTTTAAAACTTTACATTTCAATCATGCAAAAAGCTGGGGTGGGGGATGCCAGTAAATTTTACAATCATTCAAATACGAATTGTACTTATCTTCCAAAGTTTTTGTATTATACAAGAGAATAATGGAATTTGTAGGAAACTTTAGAATTGTGTTAATATCAGAAACTTAAAATACTACTAAAAATCTGAGTAAACATTTGTGAAGACTTCATACTTAGTTCTCTTCCCAGTTTTTTTTAAGCAAACTTGTACATATTTATGTAATAGCTGGAATTTTTCATGTTTCTAGAAAAACTTACATTAAATTTTAAAAAGTCCTTTCAATACAAAAAAAAAAAAAAAGAGGAAATTTTTGTGTTACATTATATATTTATTAGTCAATACTAATAAAACCAAAATGGAAAAAATTGAGTTAATTAATATCTTAATTTTTTTTTTTTCCCTTTAGGGTTTTGAATTTCTGGTAAGATATTCAAAAATGAAAGGCGAAAATCAGGAAACATTATACAACATTGGAAGAGCTTTGCATCAATTAGGTAATTTTTAAGTTATACTTTTAAAATAATTATATTTAAAATATATTTGAAAGACTTCAAACTGAATACCTTTATTTTTAAAAATGTGGGATATACAGATTATTTTGGAACCCTCTTTAACTTTTAGGGTATATATATATTACTAATGAATATCTTTCAAGTTTCCTTACATAGTGTTAAATAAACACAATTTGTTGTGTATTTATTTTGTTCCAGTTTTTAAATTTTCTAATAATGATTATTAGGATTTGCCGCCCTTAGATCCCAAGATTTCATTCTTGTCTAAATTATGTTTTGAAATTTTCTTAGAAAATTTATATACAGAGCTTCCCCTTCCGAAACGAGATTTTGCCCAACATTCATTGCTGTTCCTCCACTAAAAAAAATTGTGACTTTATTTTCTGAATCATGTTAAGTCAATGTAAAAGATGTATAAAAAAAAAAATCTAAAAAAATAACACATTAAGAGGTAACTGTAGTAATATAATTTTGTTATTGCTGTTTGTAAATTAACCCAGTTACTTCAATGTTTTCTTCTTTTTTAATCTAGAGAGAACATTAATAAAATGCTGTCTTTTCGAAATATTTTTAACAGAGTTTATCATAATAAACACTAAGTTAAATTTTAATCTTATTAACAGATAAGTAAATCCATTTTATCTTAGGTATAAGCAAGTTTGTCGGGGGGGGGGGGATCATAATTTTAATTTTGAAAAATCTACTTCCTTGGAATGTCTTACCAATAATAAATACAGTGTTTCAATGAAAATAAAATAGGGGCTTTTTATTGTTTTAAATTTCCATTAAGAGTTTGGAAAATCAGAAACATCGATTATTAATTCAAATGGGTCAATTGTTAATGAATTTAAATTGTACTATCATTTGTTTCAATAAATAGTAATATTAAACCAATTTTTAATGATGTTTTCTGTTTTATTGTGTCAATTTTAACTATGCTAATGCGTAAGTAATTTTTATAAATAGTCCAGTCTTGAAATACAACAAAGGTTTGCAAAATAATTATTTATTATGTTAGAATTTTTATTTATTTACATTATTTTATTCATGAAGGAATCAAAGATGCTGCCATTCATTACTATAAAAAGGCTTTGTTCAGTCCTCCTCTCATAACTGGACCAGAAAAAGTAAGAATCATTATAATGATTGAAAAAAATTAAAATTTGGAATTTTTTAGTGTCTATAACCTTTATGGAAAATTATCTATTTTTAAATGCTTTTGTTGCTCTTCTAAAAATGAACAACACTTTTATTCAGCTGTATATCTAAAATATTCTAACAGAAAAATTAAATGAATTGGCTCTCCTATAACATATTGAAACTAGTTTGATATCATGGGGCCACGCACGATAAAGGAATGCCAAGCAGCACTTGTTGTCGTATGATATGGCGGCCTAGTGGTAACAAATCGTCAGGAAAATAATTTTAAAGAATTTTTTTGAAATATATAGGAAGAGATTGAGAATAACCAAAATCAATCAAGAATGAATATCAATATAATCATTTTGAGTTCTTATATATAATTATAAAATTAAAAGTGCTGAAAACTTGCAGTTTTTGGAATATTACCTTTAATGAACGTTTAAAATGTACGATTTATAGCAATTAGTAAAAGCACAGCACTCATTACTTTAAAAAAAATATATCCTGGTACTCACCAATGATAAGAAATATCCATATTCAAAAAAAGCACAGAAGACTGAAGCAGATGACCTTAAGTATAAATGAAATTGAAAATGGTTAAATTTTTAAAGAAATCGAATTAAAATCGTCACCATGGGAAAAAACCATGCTATCTCAATATTGTAATGTTGTAGCCCCATGATATCAAACTAGCACCTATAGAATTATTTAGTAATGTATTAGGTAAGTGTATAAAAATTTATAATGCACTTTTTCTTGAAAATTTAGTACTTTAATGTTTCACTTTTTTTTAAAGGATATTTTTGATCTCCGCCGTGAAATAGCCTATAATTTGTGTTTGATTTATCAAGCATCAGGAGCAATGGACCTTGTATATATGTATTCTCGAAAGTACATAGTTGTGTAAAATGTAGAATTTCTCATCCATATTTTCATCATGTGCATTCATTGTTGTAAATAATTTTGTCATTTCATTAAAAACACTGTAAAAAACTATATTTTTGAATAAATATTTCTAGGCTGATTACAAATTACTGTTGTTAACATAGTTTGCATTCAACAGAGCATGAAAACTAAATTTCAATATGTTTATTGTAATAGCCCACAAGAAAACATAAGTTTGTAAGGTTTCTGATTTCCCAGAAAATCTAAACTATTTTTAATTGGTATCAATAATACACATATATATAAATGAGTATGTTTTGGAATTTAACTAAAAACTGTTAGTTCTTAAGTTATGTTAAGTATGAACTGCTAATGATATGGAAAAAACAGTTATAATTAAGGATTTTGGAAATTTAAAATCTCAAAAAAGTAATGTTATTAGTAATGCATATCAGTAAAAAGAAGAGATGAAAATTTACTTGCTGGAGCAACAATCACATGCATTGAATAAAGGAGTTTGGCAAGATTTTCTTCCCATGTAGTTTCAGGGTTTATTCCATCTGCTGGTTTAATTTAATAGCGTACTAAGTAACTGAGAAAAAATATTAAATAAGTTGCCAAAAAAAATTTTTTTAATGCCAAGCAACCCATCCTTCTTTTCTTTTAGAGTTAACTGCATTATTGCAGAATTACCTATAAGAAATGAATATTCATTTCTTATAGGTAATGACATAGGTCACATTTTTTTTTAAATTCGTCCAGCAGAATGCAGGATCAAGATAAGTGACCGCATAAGAATATAATTATCATTACTGTAAAAGAACCTTGTTTCATGCATTTAGCTCTTTCTGACTAGAAGCTAGTTCACTAATCACAGCAGATGTTTTACCAAGGACTACTGTCAAACTTGTATGACATACTGGCTGCAATCCAATGGAACATTATGTTCTACAAGAAAAAATGTAAACAATATTTTATCCTTTGATTATATTTGACCATACATCATTCATAGAAAAAAACTATCTATTTTGGTGCAATTGCTATTTGATTTCTCATTTGCAACAAGCTTTTGAGTTTTCACATGAGGGGCAATAACATATCGACCACCATGACAAATGTATTTGGCGGTATAACATGCATCAGAAAAACATCTCTACTCCCCTTTTGGGGTGTATAAAATCAAAATCTTTTTATGACATTCTTTATACATATTATTTCAAACATCATTCAGCAATGTGAAGTGTAGAAAATATTAAAATGTGCAAAGCATGAAATGATTTGAGTTCCTGAAAGTTGCTACAGAGGAAGGGAAAAAATACTTCACTTAATGAAACTGTACAATAAATGACAACAAAGACATTCAGGTAAAAAAAACCAAATCTCATGAATTTTTTAGCGTTTTTTTCACGTAGTGGAACAAAAGCGCTATTAGGACGCAAATTTTGTCTTCGTTCCATATTTTGTCGTACCTTTTTCTCAGCCAATAAGCAACAAACTAACCTCGGGTTTTCGGCATTTGTGCCCTAGATGAGCTGAATCATATTTAAATTTTCCCGAATTTTGCTAGTTTATAACAAAATTTTCTCAAATTTTACCAAGTAAATTATTTGTGTCATTATTTATTTTCAGCTCAATAGTAGTACATTTAGAAGAGTGGCACAGTACTACTTTCTGTTAGTAAAAAGTTCATTAGTTGCATTATTGTAAAATACAACATGTGAAAAATGCGTTAAAATTACTTGACCATGCCAATGATTGATATCTTGTTTTTAAAAACTTGAAGTGGCGCGTTTTTATCTGGACAGGACAGAGCCCGGGACCTTTGGGTCCGAAGCCGAGTAACTTAACCGCTACACCAAAATGATCACCATGGTGCGGAGGTTGTTACTGGCTTACATAGATTATCACTACACACCCTATACAGCGATCTAATCTATATAAGCCAGTAACAACCTCCACACCATGGTGATCATTTTGGTGTAGTGGTTAAGTTACTTGGCTTCGGACCCAAAGGTCCCAGGTTTTGTCCTACCAGGATAAGAAGGTGCCACGTCATTTGGTGACCCGGACGTGATTTGAACATGCAACCTTCTGATCTGTCGTGGCGCCATCTATCCGCAAAAAAAAGAGAGCAAACAAAAATTTGTCAGATAAACATGACGCAAGAGAGCAACCAAGAAAAAAAAAATTGTCAGATAAACATGACGCAACTCATCCAACACACAAGAAACTGAATGCTCTCATTAACAACTATATCGTTCGTTCGCCTAACCAACTTTCTGGTAGGGGAGTGTATAGTGATATAATCTATATAAGCCAGTAACAACCACTACACCAAAATGATCACCATGGTGCGGAGGTTAAGTTACTCGGCTTCGGACCCAAAGGTCCCGGGTTCTGTCCTATTAGGATAAAAACGCGCCACTTCAAAGGCTATAAGTTCTACAGTTTTCATATACCCATTTCTTGTCATTGCAAGTACAAAACAATAAATTAGAGTTGTATGCAAGAAAATAGTCCATGAATGACCTGCCAGTATGCCATATATCTCTTTCATATCGCCTAATTTTAAATTTTTTTCTCTAAGTTAGGAACATTGATAGATAACAATTTTTAGCATAACAGTAATGTTAAACATTTTACAAATTGATATACATCACTGGTTATTAAGTTCTTGTATATATATATATATATAAATGCAGATTTCAAATTGACAATTGTGTAATACTTAAAGATTCTTTCAAGTAAAAAAATTAAAGCAATTTAAATTTTTGATTGTAGAATAATGGTTATTTAATAATGGTCATCTCTGTGGCTTGCTTTTTATTTAAGTATGAAATAAGACTCAAAATGATATTTTCTTTCTCTCATCAATGCCCCCTTATTTCCAATTCCACATGTCATTACTTTTTTTTCTTTCATTATCTTTTCCAGATCACATATTAACAAATATTAATTGAAACTTGCCAAAACATAGTCCTTCCACTAATAAAACAAACTGAGCATTTGATTAGTAAATTATCTAATAAAGTAGACAAAGTATACAAATTTTATTTAATGTTAAAATAAATAATTGAGTAGAATTGTTTTGGCAGCATGACACTGAAAAATCATGACTTAGTAAAAAGAGAATGTTACGTTATGAAACTTAAAATACAATTTTGTACAGAATACATGAATATCTGTACAATTTTATACTATCTATAATTTTTATCCAATGCACCAAAATATGTAAATTTCTGAGCTACTTGTTAAAATAAAGTGTTTTGATTATTTAAATGCAAAAGGAAAAACACATTCATCATAAAAGAAATAATCATCACAACAGATAACATGTTTTATGAGTATTTATGAATCCTCACAGCTAAACTCCAGAAAAAAAATTATATCATAAACATGTTACTAATAAATTGTTGGAACAGTTTATGGTTTGAACAAAAAAATTATTGAATGTTAAGTAGGGAGAAAATACTTGAACCTTTTTTTTATGTGTCTAGTAAAATAATCATACAACTTCAAAGATTTTGAATAAAAAATAAATCGAATTTGTTCATTTGTATAAATATTTTTAATGAGAATTTCAATAAAATATTAAGATTAGGAAGAGAGATTTTCATTAATATTTTTACATGTTAAACATTTAAATACTGTGTTTTAATAATAAAATATTAGAAACATTGGAGTTTTATGCCTATCAACAGCTAATTCAGACACCTGAAATCTACAAATTCAATTTTCCATATGACTGGAAAGTAATACATAGTTTTTAATGTACAGGTTTGGCTATCAAATATCAATACACTAAAAGAAAAGATTTTGGCTTTATTAGTAAACAGATCAGAAATCACAAATAAAAACACAAACATACAAATATGGCATCAATAAAAATATACATGACAAACAGAGTAAGTATACAGTATTATTAATTTTTATAGCAAATAATATTACTGCTTCAATAAGTAACAGATGAAAAAAATGTATATTTCAAAAAGCTCTTTATTTTTCATAGTTAAAAAAAAAACTAATTATGTTGGCACTAATTTTAGATTGCTTTATGCAATACTGTATTACTGTCAATTATTAAGCAGAACATTTCAATAATAATGAATTATTCCCCTTAATAATTTTCTCTCACTATATTTGAAGGGGATGATTTCCAAAGAATTAAACTGAGCATAAGAAAAATACAAAATCTTTATTTCATTCTCAAAATAAAACATATATATATTGTGCACCTTACAAATAAGTTAAAATCTATAATTTTTCCCACCCCATTTAATTTATCAGACCTTAATGTTATTTCCTACATATATTTTGTTTAAAATGAAACAAAATACATACTCGTAAACGGAAAGATTAACATCACCTCCTATTCGAGCAGATGCTATACAAAGGGAAATCCTGTGTGCTACAATGGATAACTGCACATGTAAATATCAAAAGAAATGAGTGCACTGGTTTTTTGGCCAGAGACCATGGCCAACCTTGTATCAATCACCATCACACTTGCTGATGCAATCATTATGACCAGATCTAGACTTTTAACTCATTCCTTAAAAAACCATTCACAACAGACTTTGACTCCCCAAAAATCATAACATCCACAATCGCAAGATTAAGAGCTCATCATTACATAAAAATCCATTCTAATACAGTGTAAATGTATATATGTATCTTACAATGCAAATGCCCAGAAATCCAACAGCTCACACCAAAAGATATCTTCGAGTGCCCAGCTTTCACCCAAGAAAGCTTGATCAAACTCTAGTTATGGACCCCCTGCAAGAGATCCTCTATAGCCAGGATGCTACGTTGCCTCTTTTTGGTGAGATCTAGAGTTTTTTTTTTCTTTGCTAAATCCATTGACATGAGAACAACAACAATACATATTCAAAAATAATGAGATTTGCTATACAAAATATATTCGATTATTTATAAATACTGTTAATTCAATAAAATATTTTTAAAAAGTTTATATCATACTAACACAATATTTAGACACCACTTTAAGTTATATGTAAAGCAATCCCCTTTTTTGGTATTAAAAATTTTAAAATTATATTCAATAAAGTCAAACATAAAAGTACTCACATATAAGGTTTTAAACATAAGTACTTTTTAGTGTTTGGTATATTTATTAAAACCTTTTTATTATAAATTCTTATATCAAAAATTTTTTATGATTCATTTAAGGCACATTTAATTTTAAATGTTTCACATTAATGTATTTTTAATCATGTTCATGTGCATACACTCAATGTGCAATTTAGTTATATAACGAGCATTCAATCATTTAAAAATGTGCAGTACTCAATATATTAATAACCTTATATATATAATTTTTCACACTAAATTTTCTAAGGAAAATTCATAATACATTTCATATTACCATAAAAGTAATCATTACATGAACACATACAAAATACCATCTGACAAATTAGATTGTAGTGCTACTAAAAGAAAAACTTTTGATCACCACTATCGCTGACTTAATCCTATGGATACAATATTAATGTGCATGTGTGCACTTGTATATAATTTGCAAATCATTCAGTAGCTTTGCTCGCTTACCCCGTTTTTGCATTACTGCCTGCCAGCAGCAGTATTCATTTTCTACTAACTGTAACTTTCATTTTCCACAGTTCCTAAATATTCGATTCTGTCTCAGGTTTTTGAAACCTGGATGCTCAGTTGACCCTTAATTTTGCATGTTGCATGAAAATTTGGCTTATTCAATGAGTTATATTGTAGCTCTAATTTAACATGCACACTATAAAATATATCCACATATAATTGCAGGAATCAACCGATTTTTCAAACAACAAAGCAGCTTTTATATATTTTATTATTTGATTAGATTTATATAAATGCTAAAAAATACAGATTGATCATAAAATTTATCACACAGCTTACTATACAAATTAAGAATTCAATTGTCACATCAAAATTCCATATACTGCAGTTAAACTATTTTTGATATTAAACAATATTTTTTTTAAAAGCTTACATAATTTTAATTAATAATTGTGCATCTCCTTTCTTTATAAAATATTTTTATTTGTTTTTGTCCTGCAATTTTTTAAACAATTTATAATGTTAAGAATGCACTTTCAATTAACTCTAACAAAAAAAATTAATTAGCTTATCTCCCGGAATAATTAAGATTGAGCTCCTTTGTTTGCCCTTAAGTCTTTAAAAAATTCTCACGACTATTTTTGTTTAAATGAATCTTGAACTGTCCTTTTAATCTATTATGTATTATATCTAGCACAAATTTGAATTTTATAAAAGAGGATTCAGAACAGTCTAGTTAAAAAAGGTTTACTTTCCATTACCATTAATACTGCAATGAAATGAATGTACTTCATTCAATCTCACTTTTTTTTTCACATTGAGCTCCATGAATGTACTCAAATATTCCTATCAATAGCCGAGGTTGTTCTTGAGGTACATAAAGGCAATTGAAAATTTACTTTGTGATTTTAAACCATAATAGAGCAATATCAGCAACACCTTATTAGATAACTCAGTATCCTAATTTCCACAACTACACCATGTGGGTGAGTGAGTGATTTTGGGGTTTATTGGCGCAAGAGCCGATATCGGCTATACTGCTCCAAACATTTGTTTTAATATCTGTGGTCTAGACGGGAAGAGAAAGAATGAATTGAATGACAAGAAAGAGGGTCGAAAATAGAGAAGGATCACTAGGGTACCCCGGGTTCGCGAAACCCGTGTTTACCAAAGACAGTAAACCCCGTGGGAAAAGGAAAAGATCACTAGGGCACCTCGGGATTGTGACACCCGTACTCACCTAAAGAATGTGAGCCCCCTGAGGGGACACCATGTGGGAACTTTCATACATGCAACAATTCCTGCTACACAGCTAAACAATTTGACAGATTTGAACTCATACTAATAAACTCACTTATTTATTTATTGCTTCCCAAGTAATTTGTGAGCTCAGCAATTGACTAACTTAAGAACACTTCATGCAGATGGACATTTATAGGATGCTATATGTGAACTATCTGCCCTCTCTATAGAATTAATCCTCGATTACTGCAACTGTCAGATATAAAAATAATTAAAAAAAATTGACATATGTTTAAGCTCTGGCATTGTTAGTAAATGAAATAAGAGTTAATGAATAAAAAAATTAAAAATTTACATTTGAAAAGGTATCAAAATACTTTTAAAAAAAAATTTTTTTTTAAAGAGTCTTATCTCCCAGACACAGCAACAATCAATTTAACATTTGAAAGAGTACATCAAATATAATTCATTTGAAATTTTTAGCACTGAAGTACATTTGCATGAACATAGTAATTTAAAAGGACAAAAATATATTCAATCATGATTTTTCATTTTATATTATAAATCAAAAATCAATGCCTTGTTCAGGTGTGTAATGACCTTTTGTGCGCAAATGAGCATTCAGATTGTCTTTCCTATTGAATTTACGCCCACAAAAGTAGCATTGGTATGGTTGCTCACCTGTATGAACACGCATATGTGTTCTTAAATGACAATGTTTATTAAACTTCTTAAAACATATAGCACAGATGAAAGGTTTTTCTCCAGTATGAATTCGCATGTGATCTTCCAAATGGCCTCGTTGATAAAACTTCTTATCACATTCTCCACAAGTAAACTGTCGCTTTTTTCTTGTATGAAGGTGAAATCCAACATGATTTTCACCATCTGAATGAAGAGCATCTTTTTCTTCATTTGATGCAGCACTTTCTTGTAAGAGATCTTCCTCAATTTGAGCTGGATGAATACCCCACACACCATGAACTAAATTTAAAAATGTTGAACGTAGAGATGGATCTATAAAAAAAAATATTAATATTTACTTGAATAACATTCAGATATAATACATTGAAAAAATATTTTTAATTAAATAAATATTCTAAATGATCCAATACAGTGTTCCCCAACCTTTTTACCGCCGCTTTTCGATAATTTTACCTTACCATAGCTCGCTGAGGGGGCACGTTGATTGTTTATGTTCTAGATTTAAAAATATTATTCTAATTATATTTAAGCATGCCTTCAGAATAAAATACATTCACATTAAAAAATGAAAATAAAGTGATTTTAACATGGAATAAAAATTAATTTCTTCGAAGAGTTGCATAAACCCCCTGTCCCCCCCCCCAAAAAAGAGAAATACATCACAGTAAATAAAACAAAAGAATTTAATGTTCTTTGTGTGGCTTGGTAAGACTTGATCCACGGACTGGTACCGGTCTGCGGCCCGGGGGTTGAAGACCACTGATATAATATACTTATATTTCCAAGATGAATTAAAAATACAGCTAAAACAGCTAATTTAAAACTTATAATAAAAAGAAAAATAAATACATATTTAAATTAAAAAATTATGAAAACTAAATGCTTTAAGAAAAAAATAAAGCAATTTAAACAAAAGATAACTTTAATCGATTGAACAAAAAAACTTTTATATTAATTCTTTTTTACATATTTTCTACAGAACACAGCAACACCAATATTATATTTTAAAATATTTGTCCAAGATTGTGACAAATAAGAATTTTCATGAAATGTATATTAAAAATGTATCATGACACATAAATAATTACTTTATAAACTTATTTGATATTTTTCTGTAACAAATATCAATAAATTACAATCACTAAAATACTTTTTTTGTTTAAAAGTAATCTATTTATATAGAATATATATATTTTGAAAATAAATTTAGTCAACTAACTGCAATAATAATAAGCATCATTTGATTGGGGAAAAAACAATCTTATTGTGTATTTAATTTATTTTACACAATTTATTACAAATTTATACACTTTTCTTTTTAAATGTATTTGATGTACTAATTCAGTAGAGTTATGCAACATGTATAGCTAAATATTTTTTTAATTCAAAGTAAATATGAAAAAACATTATATATTCTCAAAAAATAAAATACATCAATATTTATAACAATAATAAACTTCTTATATTTAATCATTTAATAATACAAAAGATTTTTCAAAAAATTTGAACAATTCAGTGTTTAACTATTGTTTGAAGTGTGTATGTGGTATTATATTTACTTAATAGCAATTTCAACTTTTTTTGTTTATTACTAAAAATGGAACTAGCAGATAAGGGTTTAATTCAAACATAAAATGATTCTAAGTTAATGAAGAAAAAATTCTCTAAACAACTTCTAACAGAGCAATTAAACATTTTTATTGAATTCTTTTTCAACACAATAAAGCGAAAGAAATTTACAAAAATGTAAAAAATTAATAAATTTTCAAAGATGAAATTTCAACATACATTTACTTACAGAGTGACAATAGACTAACTAAATTTTTATTTTTTCTAAATATATTAACCCGTTCAGGACTTTGTGATTTTTTCCAGTTGAGCCTAACTCCATTTAAAAATTCATATGTTACTGTAATAAAATATGGCAAAACTTCTACTTTATAATTCCAAATTTAAATCACACCGGTGTGATCATGGGTCCCAGAACAGACAGAACGTAAACTTGCATATGATACTATGTTCCTTGAAGTGAACATGGTCCTGAATGGGTTAAACAACTAAGATTCAGATCACAAATATTCTTGCATCATACAAAATAATAATGCTTTTGTCTTATGTTACATTATGCAGGGTTAAATTTTTTACCCCTATTTCAAACAAAACACAACTCAAAAACATTTTTTTACATGCATGAATGTTAACAGTTTTAATAATGATTAAAGACAATTAAAAAGAAAAAAAATTAGCTCATTGAAAAGTTACATCTCATTCTAGATTTCCCAATCATATTTACAAATTTGTATAAGAAAAAAATGCTTCAACATACTTTTGATTTCATGAGTAATCAAGCAATTTTACATAATTATATTTAAATTTTCAATTTGAAAACATTGAAATGAAATAATCACCTGCGGTTTAGTTTTTTCCTCCACTCAACAAATAAAAACATATCAATCATTTTAAATTAACTACTGCACACAAAACATTTGAAGAAATTTCATAACCGATATTATTTCACATAAATTATTTTGCAGTACTTTATTTCAAAATTTCCATGAATGAAATTAATTTAAATACATGAGATACAGTCTACACATAAAGAACTAGTCATTTATGGGGAAGAAGGGATAATATCTTACTTAAATTTGGTTGCACAATAAAAAAGAAATATATGAATGATATTAGCTATACTTAAAGTTAAAAAAAAACTTAGTAATTTTTTTCCCGTTACACACAGGTACATAATACTACTTTAATTGCAGAATTTTAAAAAAGCACTTTGCATTGAAAGAACTTGACATTTTATACATCAGATTACTGCAGGATTTATATTTAAATGTTGCTGACTGAATGCATTTTTAATATAAATTTTCTTTTCCATTAATTTTTCCAAACACATTTGCAACATTAATAGAAAAAATGGTTTGTAATAGGAATATAACAAAAAAAGGAAGAAAACAAAATTACTTTAATATATTTTATATTAATGTAAAGCAGATAGTATTTCACTCAAATATTTAGCTGATCATATAAACATTCTTCACTATTCAAGACTTCAAAATTATGCTTAGTCTCCATCTGGGAAATATATTACAACTCTTTGCAATATTTTAAACACAAAAATAATACTACTCAATTTAATGATGTATATCCCTTGGTTGAATAAAAATAAGCTTATAACTGATTTTTAGTTGCTCTATCAACTACTAATTTTGAGTTAATTTTTTAGAATGTACTTTGAGATGTTTAAAAAGAGTATTTTCAGAGCGAAATGTTTTTTTACAAAGTCTACATGAATATGTTTCCACGTCATAATGTGTTCTTAAATGTGTCAGCAATTTATCTTTTCTGGAAAAACTTTTATTACAAGATTCACAAGAGAATGGTTTCTCGCCAGTATGTACACGTGTATGTCGATTTAAGTCACGTTTCTGGCGAAAGCTTCTTTTGCAAATGATACAATCCCAACCGTTATCTGAAGTGTATGAAGCACCTAAATAATCATATAAAGAAACACCAGAAATAGAAAAATCTTTGCTGTTTGTCTCTTTGCTTAGTTGATTTTGGTTTTCTTTTTTTATTTTACCTGAAAAGAAACAAAAAACAAATATTTTAATTAAGTTATTCCTTTAAAATGTTAAATACAGTAGACACCTTCTTACCCAGTCTTAGTCCATAGATATACAAATTTAATCAGCATCTCAATTACAAAATTGACTCTAATACTTCACAAAGCATTATTTAATTTTTTTCTTTGTTCAAAGACAAGAGGAGGTACTGTTTGATTAATATAAAGTATCATGTGTATTTAAATGTGATTTTAATTTTCTCTACACAGTTTTAAGGACTGCAAAGGACTCTACACAGTTTTAAGGATTATTGAAAAAATTTTGACCATAAAATTTATCAGTAATGAAAATGCAATACAGTAAGTAATGAAGGAGGAAGATTACAATTACAAGAATGTCCAGAAAAAGATTAAATAGAGTAAGATTTATGTAAAAAAACAAGGGAATAATATCAGGTCCCTTCTCCCTTTTTTTAAGGAGTAGAAATGACTGCTGTATTTCACATAATTTGGCCAAAGTTTTATTCCCTTGGTTGGTTAGTGTGTAAGTGAATTACAATCAAAATGAAGATCAAATATTTTGGATCGCACAAGAGTAAAATTGAAAGAATATGAAGGCAATAAATTATGACTGAATATAAAAATTGATGCCAAATTTATTTGAAGTTAAGGTTATTTTCAAAACTGATTTTGACAGCTAATTCATAAAATTAGTTGGGAGTGGACAATCCCAAAGGTTATGAAAATTGTAAAAGCTTAATGTCATGGAACATTGAAATGTAAGTTTAAGATAATGTGATTGATACTCTATCTCAGTTACAGAATTCTTAAAAATAAGGCTACTAAAAAATCTACTAATATTCATTTTTAAAGGAGAATTTTAGACAACATAAATATAATGTTTGATCCTGTTTAAACAAGCACATAAATGTGTATGCAGACATTCCAACATCAGAATAGTACCCATTATTTGAACAGCAGCTATCTATGACAATTATAACAACAATTTTAAAATATTACACAAAATTTCTCTTTTCAAATTTAATGCAATCATGTTTCTTAATATTTTTCACAGTGTGATGCCCTTTTTTTATTTCTCCTTTTATTTAGCAATGCTAATTTCTTCAATGCATATTTAAATTAGGAAGCAGAGAAAAAGAGGGAATAATTTGATATCTATTAACATAACACTTTCAAACCGCTTGAGGCCTTGTGGCAACAAACCTTGTAATTTTGAACCTCAGTCAAGTGACAAAAAAATGCCCAAGATTGTACCCCACTCTCCAAACTTCCCCATTATGCCAATGTGAGGACTTAGAGCCTCAACAGATTTAACCTGCTTCAACCCTTTCACACAGTAGGTCTACAGTGGCACCAAGATTTGAACTTGACTTGGCAATGATGGCTACGAGTTTGCACCATAACTACTTAGCATTCATAGCTATTGAGAGAAGATGAAGAAACGTAGCACACAAAAATTAACAGAAATTTTAAAAAAAATACTAATTTCCATATTTGTTTAAAAATAATTACAACTGAAAATGCATCTTTTGATTCAATCTCATTTATCGATAAAAAAAGTAACAAAAATTGTTTTCTTGGTATTTAAACTCTACTTCCAATCAACATTGCTATATACAATAAGCTTACTTATATATATTCTTATAAATAAGCTTTAGAAGCAAAAAATAGTCTAGAAGCAATCTTAGGAGAGGACAAAATTTCACAAAAATAAGATGTCAAAACAGGACAAAAAGTAGATGTCACTATGAACATAACAGGAAATTTATGTTTATAAAACAAGTCAAACTCAAAAACTAATTTTTACTTGATAAATGAAATTTTATTTAGTTGACAAAAAAATTCAAATTCTTTTGAAATTAGAATAATAGCAAGATTGATTAGTCAAAAACCACTAATAAATGTTGCAGATTTTTTAAATAAATAATTATAATAAAATTAAGCTGAAAATCTTTTGAATGTTTTACACACATGAATTTTAAATTAAATAATGTTTTAAACATGTTAGGTACTAAATATATTGACAAATAACAAAAATACTTTACTTCCCTGCAACTGAGTTAGACAAACTTTTTTTTACAGTGTAATGATCATGAATAAAATCAAAAAGGATTTGAACTACGAAACTCTTGAACATAAAGTCATCAGGTTATATAAATATGGACTTTCCATTTTCTTAGTGACTGGTTAAGAAGACATTTACTGGAATTTCTTAAATTCAAATTTCCTGAACGTATACTAAACAAATTTTAATTAATATATTTAAGCATATAAATATTAAAATGTTTTTACTCTTCAAAAGATCTTGCATATAAAGTAACAATTTTTAAAAAATTATACTATTTAAAATTAATTAATTTTACTAGTACAAAAGCTTCATTCAATATAGGTTATATATAATAATGATTTTTAAAAAAGTATTAAAAAAGCATTAAAACATAACATTTTATTAAATTCAAACTGACAATTTTTTATTTAAAAAAATACTATTTAAAACTAAACTAAAAACACTAGAGAATGTATTAAAAAACTAAGATAGAAATAAAAATCACAAATAATTTTATATCTTTAAATAAGCATAAGTAAACAATCATACAAAAAAAATGCATCCAATACAAACAAGTTACTTAAGCATTAAAAAAACATAAATCAATTTTAAAAAATTTTTTAAACCAAACAAAAAAAAAGTAATCAAATAAAAAAACACACAAGCTGAAAAATTATTTTTAGCCCAACATGTTGAAAAAAAGCAAATAAATTAAAACCATATCTGTACATTATAAATGCTCTGAAAAATTTAGAATTAAATAATTTTTTAAACAAAAAAAATCTCACATAGAATGAACAAATTATAATCATAATCGCAAAATGCTTAACTTTTTTACATTAAAATGCATCAAGAACAAATAAATATAACAAACTTAAAAGTCATTTTAAAAAAAGTATCATTAAAAGAATACGAAACAAACATCAAAACTCCATAAATGTATGACAAAATATTCATAAAAATAACATTTTTATTGCATTTTCAAATAAATAATAAATTAACAATTTTCAAAGAAAATTTTGATGAAATAAAAAAAATATAACCACTACAACAAAAATAAATGTGATTCGTGTCTTGCACACATATTTAAAAAAAAATGCATGTAAAAATCTAAAAGCATTCAATAAAAAATTATTCAAACACATAAAAACATTCATGCATTCAAATTATTTTAATAGCGCTATAATGATGAAAGCAATAAATTAAATGAAACAGATTATATAAAACGACCAAAAATACTTTTCACGTATTTTACTTACTAATTCTGAATCGCTAAAAATATATAAATATTTTAGTTAATAACAATGTTCATTCTTCAAAAAAGACATAAAAAAATCATTTATTGTATTAATGTTTGACATTAGAAAAAAGTATGGCTCAAATTTAATTAAAAACAGAAGATAATAAGATCAATTGATGATTCTACATAAATAATTTAATATATTAGTACAAATAAAAATATTTTGTAATTAAAACTTTATTTAAATATACATAATATGCCAAAATAATTAATTTTGAGAATGATTGACAAGTTTGGCATGGTTTATTTTTAATATAAAGTTTATAATTCTTCATAATTCTGTACCAAAATCATGCAACAAGTATAATATTACCTACATTATTAATCTGCCCTAACTTCCATATTAAACCTTTAAAAAATCTGTGGACTAGTTACATTCAACCCACGTATGTTGTAATTCTTCCATAAGAAGGTTTACAACATAAGTGAATTTTGACTTTAGGCCATCAATGCATCAGCTAAATTATAATGTACACTATAGATAATTATAATCATTCATATATATATGAATACATATATATATATTCTCCAGTTAATTAAAATTAACTGCATCTTTTTCATAACATCACAAATATTATAACAAGAAAATTTAAGGATTTTTTTCTAACTGCTGGTTTTGACTACATTCAGCAAACATATATTTTTTCATCGTTTTTTCACACTTGAGCTGACACCCAACTCTCCAAACTTCCATACCAAGCTATGAGCGCTTTGAACTTCAACAAATTCAATATGCATCAGTCCTTTACACAGCAGGTCTTCAGTGACACCAGGATTTCAACCCATGATTCAACAATACCCATAGCACAAGTGTCAGACTTTTTATGTTATAATTTTTTTTCTTTTTTCAGAATAAAAAATTAAATATAATTAATAAAATTCTATATAAAAAATATGAAATAAATCTAGTAACTTAAATTTCATTTTCAATATACAGGTAAAAAGATCTTTAGAATGCAAAATTATTCAAAAATACAACATAACTGAGTACATATGATAAACAGTTTTTTAGGAGAGGGATATACCTTTCTCATTCTCTCTCTCAATGATACATAAATATTATAACCTATGAAAGAGCAAAATAAATATATAAAAAATGCTATTTTTTTTACTAACTAAAAAAAAATTAATTATATTTTCAATAACCATTTCCATTTTAAAAATTATCTTTTGAAATAACATCTCTCGTAAAACCACCAAAAACACACTGAATTTTGTATGAAATTTTTATGAGTAAGATTTGGAAACAGAAAAGAATCCTTATCAATAATATGTTTAATACCAAACTAGTTTAATAACTTATCTTGAGAAAGATACCAGGAAGATAATCTTCTCAAAAGCACACATAGCTAAAAAGTATTAAAAATACAATTTTTTTATATAAATAGCTTATGCTGACATGTTTAATACAGATTGCATTCTTAAAATATTTTGATTAAGTTTTTTACTTTCAAAGAAATCCTCCCCACCCCCAAGTTTCGCAAAAAATAGGTTTCCCATTAGTATGTTTAAACATGTCTATTTGAATCATTTGAAATAGATATGTTTAGAAATAAACAATACAAGTGTATATTTTAAAAAGGTCTGCAGAAGGATCAATCAGGTTTGTACAGTTAAGACATATTTTCAATTTTGTTGATGTCTGATGTTTCTGTATCATAGGAAATACATCGGTAAGCTGTAAAAAAAAAAGGTTCTTTCAAGCATATTAAAGCATTTTTAAAAATTACAGATCAAAAAGTTATAAATTTACACACCTTAATTAATTCATCATTTTTATGATGAACTCATACAAAAACTTCAATTATTATACATTTGCTTACACAACCTTTTTTTTAATCAAGTTTTATAGGTCAAACATGCACACAAAAAAAATCTCTTATAAAAGCAAGTTTTAATAAATTTTAAAAAAATAATTAAGTACATCTAACGGCAAAAAGTTATTATTAAAATAATCATTTTTTTTTATTCAACTCAATAAAGATTTTTAAAAAGTTTCACTAATATACGAAACAGGGTTTTTTTTACCTATATCAATTATCTTCAAAAATGAACAACCCCTACATATACATATGAACTTTGAACCCTTAAAAACTGCATTTAAAAAAAACTTTTAGATATCTTTAATTTTTAAGAGCAAAAATATATACCAGAATTCAATACAAATATTTAAAAAAGCATTTTTTTTTTTTCATAACAGAGGATAAGTTTAGTTGAAAAATAAACAAAGGAAATAATTTTCATTTACATGCTACAAGAAATAATTAAAGGATTTTGTAATTAATAATATTTTATCAGTTACTGAAAATAAACTTGGGGTGCTATTTAATATATTTTAAGGCATGCAATGTTATATAACTTTTTTAGAAAGAACAGAGAAAATACATGCTTTCATCTCATTTATAAAAAAAAAATAAAGCTTTAAAATTAATTCAAAATTATCAAAGTTTTACAATACATGCTTTGCAGAGATGTGAGAATTAAGATGGCCTTTTAAGGAAAATCGCTTGTTACAAAATTTACAACTAAGAGGTTTTTCACCTGTGTGGCTGAGCATATGTCGTTTCAAATAACTCTGAAATCGAAATTTTTTGAAACATACGAAACACTCATGCAATTTTTCTTTAATATAATCAGAATAAGCATCTAAATTAACTACTTGAAAGTTCTCATCAGATGAACCTGGAACTTTGATGATTTTGCCATCATCTTTTCCATGATTGAAATTTTCAAACCGAGAAAACACTGCAAAAGAAACAATTAAAAAAGCTACAAATGTTTCATAAAAACCAATAAAAGCAATTTAGCAATAATGAAATTTATCTTAATATTTCGGGGGGGGGGGGGGGAATCAATGATTAATCATTTTGTAAGAATCACAATTCATTCTCTTAACACTTTGGAAGTAAAAATTTTAATTCATAAATTGAGTTTAAACAGACCTGATCATAGAGAAAATGAAGGGGGGGGGGATATTTATTTTCCGTGTTTAAACTTGTTAACTAATATTGTTAATTACACTTTTCGTTAATTACACATTATAATTAGCAGTTTTTACTATAATAAATCACTTCTTACACTAGCACAAAAAACCTTAACAAGGTGAGTGAGTGAATATTAACATCAGACTAAACAGCTACTTGAGGGCTTCTGGCAACGAATCTTATAATATTGAACCATGGTCAAGTGACGAAAACGACACTCGAGCTACCCCCCCCCTATCCTAACTACCACATCACACCAACAAGAGGACATTTAAGCCTCAGCATTTTTAAAAGCATTGACCCTCTCTGCACATCGGGTCTTCAGTGGTACTAGGTTTGAACTCATGACATGCCAGTCACGAGTCTGTTACCTAAACCACTAAGCTACAGCGGTCACCATATTAACAAGGTATACAAGGAGATTTTCATAAACACTATAGAAGTAACATAAATTAATCTCAAAATATATTTTTAAAAAGACCATTGTAATATACTTAACACTATGAAAATTCAGAGGAAAAAATCATTGATATGGCACAGAAAATGTTCAGAGTTAAATATTTCAATCTAGATTATAATGCATATGGATATTTATACATAGGCATATGAAACATTTACACAGTTGTATAAATGAATCAAATTATTCCAATAAAAATGAATCATTTTTGGAATAAGAATACCATTATCATGAAAAAAAAAAGTATAAAGTAAAGTTAAAAAGCAAAAGGATTAATAGAATAACATCATTTGATAAATATTAAAAATTACAAAAAAATTTGTTAATATGAATTTCTTACATCTTAAACGAAATACCACATTCTGCTAAAATGTTTTCAAGCCAAAAAAAAAATTAAATTTTTAGGACAAAATACATCTAGCAAAATTTAGATTTTGAAAAGATATTCAAGATCTATGTGTGATTTAAGTTGCCCTGTATAAAACATTATTTGAAATTAGAGAAATTATAAATTATAAGAGATTATCTATATTTCAATAAACACACACGGCAGTCTTTGTATAAACCATACTAAATTTCACCATATAAATTATAGGCGAAAATTTTTTTTCTCGATAAAAAAAATCTGCTAAATGTAATGTTTGCAAAATAGTTATTAGACATCTATGATATTTTAAGCCATTGAGTAGAAATTTTTTTTTTTTTTATAAAAGTCTGATATTTTTATTTCATTTATCAGTAAAAATTCAATATCAATTAGAAATATATTGAAAATTATTTTTGTACTACTCAAGAAATAAATTTCCTAAAATCTTTTGAATGAGGACATTTCTATGAAAAAATATTAATATTTAATTAAGAAAAAGATCAAATACAGAAAACAGATGAAATTAAACATTTTTATTAAAAAATAACTGTTTAATTATACAATTTCATACAATAACCAACTTTTTTTTTAAATTTGTATAAAATTTACAAACCTATAACCTATTATTAAAGCACACACAATACATTAAACAAAATTTTTTCTTAAAATAAAATTACTCAGGAAAAAACGAAATATAAAGTTTATGAGTTTCTCATTAAAGATATAAATAAATTTAACATCCATTCACAAAATTTCTTCAGAAGAAAATATAATCAAAATAAAACAGAATAAAATAATAACTCATTTTATGGGCTTCTGGCACAAAGAAACAGCAAAAGTTAAGCATACAATATAAATTTCCCATTTTCAAAAAAGTGTTTGAATTTTTCAGTGGCTTAAAATTGCTTGCAAATGTACAAAAAGGTAAGTATATATATTGTATATTATAGCATACACACACACAAAGAGGTTTGAAGAAATATGTTTAATTGTATATATATTCCAAACAAATCTAACATTTGTTCAATAACATATGACATTCCTATAAAAGTATTTGGTATATGGATGTAGTAGTCTAGCAGAATCAACAAGCAACCTCCAGAATTGTTATATTTCATGATAAAGCAATACCTGCCAGTATTGATCATGAGATAGTGTTTAAAAATTTGTATGAAAATCAGGATAGACATATCTTATTAATCTCATCAATTTGTTGATTATCTAAGCATAATGTAACCATACAATTAACAAAAAAAAAACTTTTTTTAATCTTTGTACATAATTTTTGTTTATTAATGCAAAATTGCATCTCATATTTTAAACAATTAATTTATTAAGTTACAGTAAAGAAATTAGAAGCAGTTTAGTATAATTAGATACAAAACACGTGCAACAAAGGCAGTTTTTAATTGCTTTAATTTTCAATGGTTTGCTTAATTTTATTGCAAGCATCAACTTTCATTTAATTACAAAAAAGAACTTAAAATTCATTCAATCTTTAACTTTTATTACACTATTTTTGTAACAAAAAAAATTCAATTTTGACAAGATTTTGCTTTTAATGTAATTCTAGGACATATTAATTCTAGACTCTACAAATATCCATTTATGCATGACAACACTCCTTTGTTAGTATGGGGTAAGTCATTCACACAGTAACCTTAAATAAAACTACCATTACTATATATTATAAGACAGATAAATTCTTTCATAAACCCTTCCCTAGATTTACGAAGATTTGATGAGAAATCTGTCAACTATGATTTAGTTATTCTAAGTTATAGCAAACATCTTCAAGCAATCCTAGCGGCATATATTTTCAAGAGACAAAAAGATTCAGAATTTCTTCTCTCTATTATTTTTACTGTGAATCTAAGTTGACGTTACATTTACTAATTGTATCAAAAATAGCTACATCTTGCCAATATTTTTATACCTGAAAAAGTAAAAAAATCATAGAAAAATAATTATTATTTATAAAATACTTCATAGCAATAAACAAAAAATATTGAGCTTTTTAAAAATTCAACTTAAAATCATTCAACACTTCTATCATGCATTTAGAAGAGTGAAAAGATTTATGTTTTAATCTAAACAGAAAGGAAACTAAAAATTTAAATTTTTCCTTTGACTTGGGAGATTTTTGAACTAAGCCATAACTGCTCAACCAACCAGAAAGTGAAAAGAATACACACTTTTCGGGATCATAGAATACTCAACTTGCTCCAAAAAACAATTAAGATCTGTTTTTTCCACCATAACATTTTGGTGTGAAAATTTTGGTTTTAAATTAATTTTAAATAAATGTATAACTATTAATTACGTATAAATTTCACTGTAATTGCAAAGAGAAGATGCATGTTTTTTTTTTTTAAATACTCGGAACTCTTCCAGCAAATCAATTATATAAATAAAATGCTGTAATAAAATACAAAATACAGAATCAAGTAGGAAATTCATTACATACTTTATGATAAAAAAATATGTACACAAATAAACTTATACACAAATAACAGAATTTTTAAGTTACACATATTAACATGATTAATAGAATTTAAATAGTTTCATTCAAGTTATGTTGTGTACGCAAATGATTGGATAATGCACCTTGATACTTAAAGCGAGTATCGCATAAATGACATGAAAAAGGTTTTTCTCCTGTATGAACAACCAAATGTCGTTGCAATAAAGATTTAAAAGGATAAGATTTGCCACACTCATTACATTTAAAAAGTTTCTTCTTTTTAGCTTGCGGTTCTAATTTTTGTTGAATATGCAATAAAGCTTGATTTAGATTGTATGCCACTTCTCCTGAATAAATTTCAGATATAACTGGAGGTGCACTTTCTTGTCTTTGTCTTTCAACTAAAAGGAGAAATGCATTTATTACACTAAACCATAAAAAATATTTCCAATGTATAAAATATGAGCATATGCATATGATTATAAATTAAAAGGTTAGATAAATAGTTTTGGGATAGTAATATTGAATTAATTAATGAATTAAAAGTTAATAGTTCTTCAAAGATCTACATTGAATGGGGGTTTTTTTATTTAAAAAAAAAAACATTAAAACTTAATGTTTAAATAAATCACAACAAAAATTAAAACATGTTTGTCTACGTAAATAACAAAATCAGTATAACCTCGCAACATGAATAAACAAGAACCAAAAAATGTAGTTAAAATCTAATTCACTAGTACATGCGCATGTAACTATCAACACAAGAAAGATCCGATTTTTATTAACATCACGGTTTTAAGTTGTAAGAGATACTGGCATTGAACCCAGTAATTTTGTACCTTGGTCAAGTAACAAGGACTGAACACAAGAAATATTTTTAATAAATATTCATATATGGGGGAAAAAACTACATTAACTTCCCAATTTGTTCACTTTCAGCTTTTCTGACAATTATGACACACTATTTTTCTTACTATCGCCCCCCCCCCATCCTCAAAACCATTAATTTTGCATTTTTGATTTATATATATATCTCAATGCATGGATATAATGTTTAAAGAAGATATAAAATAAAAGGTAACATACACTAAGTACAGGGAACTACGTTTAACACTATAACGCTTAAGACTTAATATGGATTAACACGAAATAATACAACAGTCTTGACAAACTACTATGTGTTTTTTCTAAACACACGAAACAAAAATCGCTTAACACAAAAAAAATCCCTCCCCCCTTCTGTAAATTAACAAAATACCAAAAACACCAGCCAAGCAAGTGAGATTACTTAAGAGAGGTGTGCAATAAAAGAGGTGGTTTCATATGCTTTGTAGAAAGGAAGCTGAAACATAAGCCAATTTTGTTTATCTAAGCTACTATCATCCCTCCAAACATTACACAAAAACATCAGTGGAGAGTACATTGCAATGCAAGTAAAAATCAGTGAGTTTGGCTCACGTCCTCGCCTCCCCATTTTTAAAGAATTTTTTTACAAGCTCAATGGCAAAGAGCTCAGGGGAAAGCAAACTTCTATTTCACTTAAAATGGAGATGGAGATTTTTAAGGCAATTGATCAAAAACAAGATAAAAAGGAAATCTAAAGATTTTGATCTTGCAAAATTTTGTATTAAATTTATGAAGTTCTTGTGAATTTTTTTGTTTCATTGATTTTTATTAAATGCATGCATATATACATATTTGCTAATTAATAAATTTAATTTTGATGAACAAGTGTTTTTTTCCCAATATCTTTTAGCACAAAAATCTTTTAACACAAAAAAATATTTTAGTCCCCTCATTTTTGTGTTAAACAATTCTATATATATAAACATCAATAGTAAGAAAACGCACATATTATAGTTAAATTTCCCTCTATTAAAAAAATGTAATATTTTTTAAACAAATCTTAAGTTGTAAAAAAATATTTTTTTTACCAACCCCATTTGCTAACACTGTTTAGATGTTAGAAGTGTCATAATAAAAGAACTCTACTGATAGTAATTTCCAACCTATGAATATAAATTTCTATGCTCGATTCATCAAATTATTAGCTAATTTTACTAATCAGTGAGTGTTTATTAACATCACACTTTAAAGCTAAACTAGGGTTACGGGTTGTAACCTTGAAATTTTGAGCCACAATGAAATGAAGAGGACAACATCTTTTAACTGGCAATCTACTCTTTTTACTTCCACACCATTACTTAAGCGATTACTTTGAACTTTGACGGATTTAATGAGCATCAGCCTCTCTACATTGCAGGTCTTGAGTGACATCAAGACTCAAGCCCACAACTAGACAATGTCAACCACGAGTCTGCAACCATGACCATTTAACTAATCAGAGAATTACATTTATATTGCACAGGAAAGTTGCACAAGGGTTATTGGAGACTTACCTCCTAATTTTGAACCTCGGACAACACCCGAGCTGGCAGTTCATCTCCTAACTTCCACACCAACGGGAGGGCATTTGAGCTTCGACATATTTAACATGCATCAACCCCCCCCCCTCTGCACTGTGGGTCTTCCCCGGTTCTAGGCTCGAACTCATAACATGCTGCCACAAGTAAATGACCTTGACTATTAGGCCCCCATTCTCACTTACTAATCAGAGAACAAGAACCGATAATATTCAATAAAAATAGGCTTTTCTATTTATCAAGCTAATTTCTGCTTCCACACTTAAATTTTGCACACATTGCAATTCTAAAATTCTTTAATCTTAATTAAAATAAAACTTAACTTTTGAAATAACTATGGTGGGGCAGTGCATGTAAATTTCAAATTGCTCTCTGAAATTTGAAAACACATTAAAAGCACTTCTGAAACTACACCAATATTATTTTAGTTTAAGTTTCATTGCCTTTTAGATTTAAATGCAACTTT
The DNA here is from genome assembly GCA_019973975.1 of Trichonephila clavata. NCBI lineage: Eukaryota > Metazoa > Arthropoda > Arachnida > Araneae > Nephilidae > Trichonephila > Trichonephila clavata. The sequence goes on along the minus strand of BMAO01028921.1, from coordinate 45,387 downwards.
TCATTATCCTGATCATCAACTGAAGTACCTGTTTTGCAAGATCTATTCCGCAATGCAGTTGACATTAATGAATCATTAACTGAAAGGGAAAAAATTATGCACAGGTAAAGAAAAATTTTAAATCAAAGATACCATGTAATTATGTTAAGACATGCAGTTTTACATCATAACTCCTTTACGGGTTTAAGCAAATATATCAAGCCCAACAAATACAAAATAATTTTTTCTAGTTTTTAAGAACAAATTCTGTAAAGAGCTTTTTAAAAAAATTATGAAAAATTTATTTTTTCATCCTTTTAAATTCTAAAATATCAATAGAAAATGAATATTGATTAAATAAAAATTCTAAATAGTAAAATAATAAACTTAAATCATTAATTCAATAAAATTATTATAAGATATTTATGTCAATAAATGAAAATACACAGCAGTCCACAAATCTGCACTTTAATTAAAAAATCAAACTTTTAGTTTCTAATTTTTATGTTACAATAAAATGTAACATGAAAATAACCTTCAAAACTAATATGCTAAGAAATTGACTACTATAACTAAAATAACTTTATTCCTTCGACACCGAAAGGCAGAAACTGCAAACTTTGATTCAACCATTTTGTTTCGCACGCTCAATGCAACACTTTTTATTATTATTGAAACATTCTGAATTAGTTTCAACACATTACTGTCCATTCTAATTTTTATAATGCTTTACTATGAGAGTTTTCAATAAACATGTAATAAACCTACATGTAATAAACAATAAACTTACAGAAATGCATAGAGTTAAAAATTAAACAGCTAAAATTTATAGGAGTTTTGTATGAATTCAAAATGTGTTGAAATCTTATACATCTGATAAAACGTAGGAGGGGGAAAAAAAGAAAAAAAAAACATTTTTTTTAATTTTCAAACATATTAAATGTGCAATTAGAATCAAAAAGCTCTTTCCACTTACCTTTTAAAAAATATAAGAAACATTGATAACACTTCTCAAAAAATAATTAAATCACATAACTAAAATACTTTGATTTTGTTTGTTTTTTTTAATTAAAAGGACCCAACTTAACTATGCCTTTGATGACTGTTTGTATTTTTTGAGAATTTTGTAGAATAAAAAAATAATAATAGCACTGTTATAACAAAATTTGCAATTCTCATATTACACCAGCACAAAACTGATATCATTACTAATACCTCAAAGAGAGCTAAATGATAGTACAGGCCTAATTTAATTAACATGATTAACGTCTTAAAAAGAACTTTCTCAATATGAATGCCATATTTCAACATAACTGACATTTTATAAACTAAGCCTAAATTTCAAAATTTCCTTAAAAATATTTTGATTCATGAAGATTTAAAAACTGCACTTTTAAAGTTAAATATACCATGTGAATTAGATAACAAATTTTCTATTAGACTCCATTAATAATAATTATTTATTCAAATTCTTGAAAAATTTAAAAATTAGTAAAAACAATTTCATAATTTAGTTTCCTTTGAACAATGACAAATTTCATCCAACTGCAATAAAAACTAAAAGGTTGGCAAAAATTTATTCTTTTTTACAAATGAAAGTTTTAACAACCATTAGTTCAATAGTTGAGTTTAATATACACAAAGAGAGAAAACTGTTATTTCACTCAATCCAATTTGTGATTTTTGTATTTCTCACATTATATTGTTGGTACAAATTTAGTGAAATTTTACTACATCGTTCTACATGAAGATATTTTTCCAGCTTGAAAAGTTTCTTATAATTATAAGTTTCCACTACAGGCATTAAAATAACTACACTTCTATAAAAATTTAAAAAATGCAGATTTGATCAGAATGCTATAGAATTTATACTATAATTAAAATAATTATCTATAATAAAATGCAAATGTTTAGTTGTGTACCCCCCATAAAATTAAAACATATTCCACAATATTAGAATAAAATCAAAGCAGCTTTTTATAATACAAGGAAAAAAATGGAATATTATTTGATTTTAAATAGTTCACTGTTCCTGATTTCATAAATTTTCCTCCTTTAGGCTTTTGAAGATTTTTAAGGCAGTTTAAAAAAAACAATAATCATTCTTTTTTTTTAATATCAAAATTTTAAAAGGTTGCATTTTTAAATGGCATTAATAAAAAAACTATAAATTAACTTCTTGAAAGTTTACATTCTGTACTCTTATACAAATTTAATAAAATACAAGTACTTACTTTTAATGGAAAAGTATAAGCCAAAATATGTCAGGTGTAAAAAACAAACAAAAAAAACATCATAATTTATATAACAGTCATAACATTAACAAACCAATGCAATGACTATTCCTCTTTAACACAAATTTTAAAAATAAATCTGATTTTTAAAAAAAAAACACAATTAAAAATATATTTATAAAATAAACACTGTAAATTTATTTAGGCATTTAACACCTTTATTTAGTTCTATAAAAAAATTTGTAATTAATTTAAGCCTGAAGATTTTAATAACAATATTTAAGAACTTTTTTTTACAGAAAAATTTAAAGATGTATGATTTAAGAAATTTTTCAGATACTTGATTTAAGTGTTAAAGCATAAATCCAACAAGCATCCAAAAAAAAAAATCTTTAAATTGCAAACAAATAACAGCTTTAATATCCATTTCTTTGAATACAATATGAATAAAAAACTAATATCTTCTCAAAATAATTCTGTAAAACATTTGTATATAATATTTTTAAAAAAAACATTTTTACACATGTGAAGATATATCATTTTGGAGAAAAATGACTTACTTATTTGTCAAGAAATCTCTGGAACTATTAAGACACACAGACTTGAAATTTGGCAGGCGTGTTTTTTTTTTAGTAGAAGAGTAGTGAAGGCCATAAGTATGTTTTTGAATACAATCAAATGCTTAATGCTACGATTTGACATCAATAACTTAAAACAAAATAATCAGCAAAGAAGGTGGATAGTACCTCCTTCAATCTGAAAATATTTCATATTCAAAAGTATTAATTGGTATCTAACTTAATTGGTAAAAAAAAGTCTTTTTTACTATAAGTGATTATATTTTTGGAGTATGAAAGTTTAAAAAGTCCCCTACACATGGCTGACAGAAAACGTTAAATAGTTTTCCCTAAAAGGTTTTTTCCAGAGAGTACCAGATCCATATACAAGCCAAGCTCCTTACTTTCACTTTTAAAAAGTTCTAAAAATTTTCAAAACATTGGCATTTACACATTGAAATAAACAGTAATTATAAAAATTGCCCTGGTACACATTAACATTGTAGATAGTATATAAAGCTCGATAAAACCAGCTTTTATATAAATAAGATAACCAGTTTGACTAATGGGAAGAAATGCAAAGTCGCTGCCCAATAGTATTTATGAACAGAAAAACTACTAAGTTCAAAATTTATCAAATCTTGTTCAACTCCGGATCTTGAGTGTGGCTGTGACCCGTTGTGAAGATGGATGATGCATGTTAAATCTGTCAATACTCAAACATCTTTCCATTGGTATGGTGTGGAAGTTAGGAGAGGAGGGTGCCAGCTCAGGTGTCGTCCTTGTCACTTGACCTTAGTTCAAAATTACGAGGTCCATCACCAAAAGCCCTTGAGCTGCTGAATAGTTTGCCATTAATATTTACTCACTCGTTTCAACTCTCAAACATTTGGTAAGCCTATATATATATGATACAGTTTATTAGAAACAAGAAAACAATGCCTGCCATATCCTTCCTTCCTCCCCACACACAATAGATTTTCAAAAGGAACAAAATTGGAAAATGTTTTTTTGTTGTTTTTTATCATTACAGATTTTTAGTGATTATGGAAAACATTTATTGAATATATTTAACTATACTTTCTGACTTTTGGAATAAACATAAATCTGCTGAACACATTGGACCACAAAAAATTTCTTAAGTCTTTTTCAATAAATACAAGGATCTTGTAAATTTGTTGATCAGGTTGCAGCATGAAACACTCATTTATTGAATGCTTGGGGATAAAGCAAAATGGCTCTATAAATACTAAAGTGCTGCTAATCAACATGAACATTTCGAAGTACGGAGGTGTTGAATACAATTTAAGGCAAAAATATCAATTTATTAAATATTTTATTTTTAATTTCAAACTAGCTTTAATACAAGGTCTTTTTAGAAGCTACATTTATCAGAATTATCTCCCTTTTTTTTTAATTTGGCATATTTTATTTAGTTATTCCAAGATGCAATAAATAAATGCACTTTTAAAGGATGTTCAGAAAAGATGCCAGAAGATATTAACAAACATTATCAAAAAAATTTAGTAAAAAAAGCAGGAAACTTAAAGAAGAAAAAAATATTGATTTAAAAAATGGGGGAGGAACAAATAAGTCAAATATGCTAATTTTTAGTAATTTGACTTTCTACTGAAAACCACCAATGTAATGCCAAAAATTTCTTGCTCCTAAAATCTATCAAAAGCACTAATAATTGCTCTATGATTGGAAATCTAATAGTACTAAAAATAAATGTTGATTTCCACATTTTCCTACCCAAAACCTAAAAGTGGGGGAGGGGAGAGGGACTGCCATTTACCATAACATGCTTTCCTTCTATCATGAATGTAAAAGCTTTCTTCTGAGACTGTTACAATTAGTGCTTCAAGTGCATTTATCTTAATATTATCTTCATTCCCTTTAATATAATTGATTCAGTTAAAATTAGAACAAATAAAATTTTTCAAACATACAATTAACTCCATATAATTGGAACACTACAAAAAGATAAAAAAAAATCCAAGAAATGCATTTCTTTTAAGACTGCACATCATTAAAACCTTAACCATTTTAATTATATATCTATAACAATTTAGAAAACTAAACAAACAATATGTGTGTATGGGATTCTTTAATCTCATTTACATTTTTTTTTCATAGTTAATACACTCTTTGAATTTTTGTTTTTATCACAAAATAGATTTCAACTGTTATATTTCTACAATTAAGGTGGAAACTTATTTAATACTTATCACTTTACTGCTATCTGCATATAATCCTAAAACCATTTGAAATATTTCATTATGTAACTCAACTTCATGTATTTGATGAAAATAGAATATTTAAATTAACAAATTTCTCCAAAACCTAAAGCAACAATAAAAAGTCACAGTTTTCCCCCCAGTTAACTAAATACAAATATATACAAAAAAATAACAATTATTCTTAACAAATATATTAGATTTAAATTCATAAATTTGTAAGCAATCTAAAAAAAACCAAACCCGATAAAACACATAACTAATGCTAAAGACAAAAAAATAATTCTAAAGATATGATAAAGATTATTATCAATGAAATTAACAGATGACTTAATCAAAATAAACATGAATTGCGTCACTTCACTTTGCTTCTCAAATTAAGATGAACCATATACACACAATTCTTTTTTCATCTCCATTACTTCTGTAAAGATATATATTCACATAATTAATTTTAATATATATAAAATCTCAAAGCTTATATAAACTTCAAAATTGAATAAAAGAATGACTATATTTAAGAAATCTTAAAATTTAATTAGATAATGTGCATATAATTTGTTTTAGCATGAATTACATTTAAAAAACTAAAACAAAATTAATCATCCAAAAATGCTTCAAATTCAGCACAGAGAATAAAAATATGCATTTCTATGTTCAAAGAATTAGATTCAACTTTATCCTGAATTAAATATTACCAAATAGAAATACAAATAATGTTATAAAATTAGATTTTTAAAAAAATTCTGTACGAAACGATTAAATTAAGTAAGAATACTGCACAATTAATTCCTCATTATGATTTTAAAAATGCATTACAACTAATACGAATCTAATTTTTTTAAGTAACTTCCATTATATACTTATTTTCAAAATAAATAAGGGCAATTTAACAATAAATTATTTCAGCTTTTGTATAAATGTATTTATAATTTTCCACAATTAAAATATATATCTGAATAAATATTAAGTAATATTACTGTACAAGATATATCACAAACATTTTCTAGAAATATCAAAATAATGAAGGGAATTTTTCAATCCAGAATACCAAAAATTAACAGTACCATCAATAAAAACACACATTTAATCAATTTTTTTCCCTTCTTTTTTCTTACTATTCCTTAAAAATTGTTATTTTTTAAGAAACAAATGAAGAGAACAATATTCAATAAAAAATTAAACATGACCATTCTAAAAATTATAATTTAAACTTTTTCATTACATTTCATTTATAACTAAAATGAATCCTGTTACATTGCAATTAATTAATTGAATGCAAAGATAAATAGTCATCTCAACTTTATTAAATCATTTAATTCTAAACATATGTGGAAAATATATTTAAATCATATATACCACACATTTACTAGTTGATTCAATTATTTCTCTGGAGAAAGAAAATATGAATTTTTAAGCAATCTTTTAAGCATACATAAATTTTATTACTATAAAAAAATACAAAAAAAAAAAATTAACTTACAAATTAAGAAAATACATCCATTTATACATACATAAATCTTTAAAAAAAATGAATAAAACCATTTCAATATCCAATTAAATCAAAAATTATTTTTATATATAATACAAAAATAAAAAATAGATTCATAAAAAATACAATTCTTTATCTCATTACCACACACAAAAAAACCTTTTAACTTTGAAAAAGCATTTTTATGTAAAATTTTTATCTTTAAATTGTGGACTGGTAACTTTTTCAACAAACTGTAATCCTTTTATAAAATTTTAAAAACTTAATAGAGTGAATATAAAATGATGCAGAACTGGAAAACAGAAAGAAAAAAACAATACAAAAATTTACATTTTATTGTGAATGGTACAGTGTAGCTAATCTGAGTTTTAATCATTTCATATGAACATTCATGAGTCACGCATGGACAATTTCTATATATAGTCCCAATTTAAATATCATTCAAGAATGGTTTAAAGCAAATTTTTGAGGTACAGTTAGTGGAATAACTTAAATAATTGTTGATATTTTATTACTTCTTTTGGATTATTTTGTAAAATCCCTTATTCTAAATACTTTTTGAAGAAAATTAATACAAATGGCAGAAGATTTAGTAGCCACTACCTCAAATTTTAGTCTGTATTTTGCTGAATACACATATTAAATCAATAGCAAATAATACAATGAAATTTCCAGTAGATGTTAGGTAATCCTAATGTAATTTATTATAATAATTTGATAAAACACTTTTTTGATTAATTCAATTAAAATTCAATTGTTTAAACAATCAACACAAAAAAAATCTGCAGAATACAATAGTAATAAATTACAAATTTTTCTAATGAATATACCTTATGAAAACAATCATTAAACTCAAGAATTTTACAGAAACATTTTAAATTATATATATAATTTAATTTTATAAAGGGGGTATACAAGAAAAGAATTCTGTATAAAATACTTATGCAACCAAGTTGAATACACAGAGTAAACCAACTGATAAATAAAATCTGAAATAAAATTAGCATAAAAAATTTGATACGCATTACAATTGAAACAAAACATTAAAATGGTTAAATTTCAAAATGCAATGGAAAAGAAAAGTACGTAAATAATTTGTACAACATATCTTCCTTTGCAAATTATTTTAAATGAATTATTGTATGCTTCATCATACTGCCTTTTTGAGTAAAACCTTTTCCGCATACTGTACATTTGTATGGCTTATCTCCAGTGTGGGTAACTAAATGAATCTTTAAGTGACTTGGATACAAAAACTGTTTCCCACAATGCTGACAAACAAAAACTTTTGAACGAGAGGCAATAGTGCATGTACTGGAAGAATTTTCAGGGTGGTTTGAACTGCTTGAAATAATTCTTGAAGTGCTGAATTCTGCAAACAAATTCATAATATCAGGAAAGAAATATCACATACATAGCTTAAATAACACTAATCATAATCAACTTCATTAATGAAAAAAATCCTATAAAAAGTAAAGGGTTACATAAAAAAAACATTAAAAATTTTGAGTTCATTTAAATACGAATAACAAAACACTTACCGATAGATTGCAAACATTCAGTTTTAAATATATAGTAAATCTGTCACTGCATAATTTATTCTGATTGATAATTAAAAAAACAATGTGTTTCCTATAACATATCACACAACAAAATAAGTAAATAATGTTAATGAAACACTTCCTTTTAAGAAAAATAAAGTTATTATTCACTATTACAATGAGTTTAATTACTGTGGCATTATAATTAGAGCAATTATATACATAATTGTGTGCTTTTTGACCAAGCACTTAATGTATATCAAATAAATGCTAGATTTTTCTTTTAACCCATTAGGTGCCCTGTGCGTGTATACACGTCCTGCTGAGCTGGTGCCTTTAGTGCCCAGGACATGTATACTCGTCCTTTCAAAGGAGGACCTTTTGCATTTTGCTAGTCTGTTTAAAACTAGTCCAATGGCCTTGCAATACAATAAAATGGCACCGAAAGTGCTTCTAAAGAATTTATTTATTTTGGAGGAGATAAAGAAACATTTGAAAAGGCATATTCCAGAAATGATGAAATTCATAGCTATATAAGCAGTGTTTCTTGTTTTTTCGTTACAATGTGCTCTTTTCTATAATTTATTTGCTCCAATTTTCGCTTACCATGTGCAATAGGAGCTTTTTAATTTTTTTGTATCAATAAGTCTGACAGTTGGGTATATTTGTACACTATCAATGAACTGAATGATATGCTGGTTTATTTGTTTAGCATGTTTAAAAATATATCTCACAACGGATAAGTAATAATTTTTTTTTAATATATTGTAATTCTAGACGTTACATTTTGTACTTTCATTTTATATTTCACCTTTTTTTTTAAGTGAAAGTAAACAATTTTAGGTTGATAAAAACATGCTTCATTTCCCCCCAATAAACCGCGAAACACTGTGCATCTGTGGGGTAAACAGTGGCACTCAGGGTGAATTTCATAGCTTTCCATCGACAGTTAAGGGCTTAACAGAAACCTGCTTTAAATATACATATTTGATAATATTGCAAGCATAAGTAAAAAATGCATTTGAGTATTAAATAATAGCAAATATTTTAAAAATCTGAATGCAAAAGCAGATTTACTTTATGATTAACTTTGAAATTATTTATGCAATTTACAAGTACAAAAATTGTGTTAATATTGACTTCAGTAGAAAAATGTGTGATTACATCCATCATAAATTGCATGAACACCACACTCATTAACAATGTTTACAAAAAATGTTAGAATAAAACAAATGATAAAAACCTTTAAAAATTAACAAAAATAATTCAACTTTTTTTAAAATATCAAGCCCTATATGTGTAACTATGAATTTCAAAAATTGCAATATTTTATACATTTTATTTAATATAAATGTGTAAAAGAACATACAAGTTTCAATACTTTTAACTTGGTGCCATATAACATATATTCCAGTTTAAACAGTGCACAATAACATCTTAATTTTAACTATGTATATAGTAAATACATTGAAATGCAGACAGGAAAACACGTTTAACACAAATTTGAGTTATAGTTAAGGAAAATCATAGGAAAGTATTCATTTTCTACAATACTTTAAATTTAATGGTTTTGTAATAAAAAAATAAACCTTAAACTCAATTTTATTGTATGGCTGTTTCTATGAAATTTTAAAATAATGAAAATACTTACATAACTGTACAGTATAGTTTGAAGTACAATATGCTACAACTATACAACCATATTTTAAGAATTTGAATTCTTGAAATAGTTGTAGTATACGGTTTTTATTCAAGTAAAAATCAATAAAAAGTACTTACAATATGTATTTTGCTTTACTTACATCATTCAAAAAATCATTTTAGAGCCTTTTGTTTAATATTAAGTAAATTTTTTTTGTTATTAGCCCATAAGCCCACGAATAATGAAGTGGAAAATTTTGAGGAATTTATACCAAATTATATCTGCATAAATAAATTAATTTTATTTAAGTACCATTATTTTAACCCAAAAAAGAACTTTAAAATGAATGAAATGTTTAATACATTATTCAGACAGTAGTTTGAAGAGAAATGTATACATTCCCACACTTTAATGCAACAATCCTGTTACTTCTTTGAAAATAAAATTCTCAGAAAGTCCAAAATTCTAATTATTTTTCACAAAAATATTCAAGAAAATAAGAAAATTTCTTAACAAGTATGAATGGGAACATTTTTGCATTATTGGCTGTATATGAAAACTTGGCAAAAGTGTTCTTACAATAAGCACTGTTTTTCTCTTAATTAGATAAGTGAATAATCTTCATTAAATAATTAAACCTCTTTTGTTATTATCATTACCTAGAAGTATTTTCTTCAGGTCATGAAAAATTAGATAAATTTTTCTGAAATTCAATTCTATATTTCATTTTTTACTCATTAAAATATAAATCAAGGAAATGTATTAACGTTTTTAAATGCATAACTACTGGTATAATTTGTTTCAATTCATTAATAGCTTAAGCAAAGTATATTTTAAATGCAAAACATATGTAAAAAACTTACTACTAGGCCTTTTTGAACCCTGAAGAATTTCAACAAGAAAATATAATCTGATGCAAGCACTTGATTTTAAATCAGCCTGTTCTCTAATGTCAGTTAAGAGAAGTCATAACGTATGCATTACATTCAGATTATAAAGATTTGAACATTCTCATTTTGACAGAAGTTAAAATATGCATTAAAGTTTGAAGAACCGATTATATTTGTCATGAGACAAATGACAAATAAATCAAGGATTTTTTGAAGGCCATATTTTTATTAAAACATCAATGTATAAATAGCCATGCAGAACAAAACTGTGCTAGTTTGATATCCTGAGTCTACATGCTAAATTGTTGTTTATGTTCACCAAGATGGGCGGTAACATTACAATATGGTTATCTTGATATTTTTAACATCTGGCAATGTGGTTACCATGGGGATAACATACATTAGAAATAATTTTTATTGGCTTTTTCTCGTAGTAACCCTATTAATTTCAGATGATTTTAATTCAATTTCTTTAACAATTTAACCATTTTAATTGCATTTGCTCTATCTTGCAAAACAAGAGTTTGTTTTATTTTGTGCTATTTTTGAATACGGATATTTCTAATTTTATAAGTGAGTACTAGGATATTTTTTTTAAATAATGAGTGTTGTACTTTTAATTATTGTTAAAAATATATATCGTTCATTTTCACTTTATTTTACTTTTTAAAAACGTTTTTTTAACATTCCTTGTTTGATGAAATTCGTTGAAGGAACTTGCAGTTTTTGGAACATTGCACATTTGCTATACTTTTTATTTGATATTCATTATTAATTTTAATATACATTATGTAATTATTTTATCAATAGTTAAATATAAAAATATAATTATGTGATAATCATAAAATATTCGTTATTTGTAATAATTGTTTTTAATTAAATTTCTTATAATTATTAAATATGTAATTTGTAATTATGTTACTTATTTAGAAGTATTGTTATTTATTTATTATGATATTGTTTATTCATAATTATTTTTTTTGTTATTTATTTATAATTATTATGTTAAATGAGTATTATGAGAACGCTCTTCTTATTACAATACAATGTGGTTACTCTTTTTTAAAATTACCATTAAATTATACGATTATATAAAATACTTATCATACTATATGAATATATAATAATTATTATTTAATATATTTATTTAATAATTACTACACAATATTAACTCTTTCTCTGGAGGAAGGGGGTATTTAAATCCTACCGTGGTCTGGCAGGCAATTTAACAATTAAATGGCTGAAAAATTAATGGTTAAAGCGTGAAAGCACGCCGTTGCCAGGTAAGAGTTGGATTTGACTCAGTGTGTTATCACGCCTATGCCAGGGAAAGAGTTAAGATTATTGTATATTGCATAATATTACTATTAGTAGATATTTTTTTTAGATTATATTGATATTCATTTTTATTAATCTTGGTTATTCTCTTCCTATATTCTTCATTTGAAATAAATTTTACTGTATTTCAAAAGTTCTTTAAAATTATTTTCCTGGCGATCTCTTACCCGTACGCCGCCATCTTGGATTACATTCCAAAGACATAGGCTGCTTGGCATGATTCTTTATCGCGCCAAGTAGCATTTGGCGCGTAGACCCAGGATATCAAACTCGTTCCAACAAAACACTTAAACATAAAACATACATGATTAATAACAATATAAGATAATTCCTGCACTCATTTTCAGATACATGTATCTCAGTCTATATCTCATCTCCCTCCTTTTCAATCTTTTAGCTGAAGCACCACCTCAAATCAATTACAACATATGGCTTACCCTTCAATGTGTATTGAAATTAAATCAACATCTATTAGGGTAATTTAGAAACAGACAAAAAAGTTATTTTCTCAATTTCAATGACAAAAAATACTGACAAAAATTCACATGGGTAATTCCATTGGTTAAAAATATAAATAGTAATTTTTAATTTCTAAGTAAAGTAATTAAAGAAAATAAGAAATTAAAAATGAATGAAATAGAATAGCTAGAACAAAAACAAAATTAAGATATTTTTCGGGTTAATTACAAAGTACATTCAAATAACTATATATATTCTGAAGTTACACACAACATATATAGTGAATTTATGTAGGCCATTTCTTTAATTAAAACCGAACAAGAATCTGACATATTTTAAAATTGTGTATATATGTACACATCTTACCTTAATTTGTCTCAAGTTTTTAGTCACATTTTTCAAAATTTCAACTGCTTTTTTCTGTAGGATATTTAATACTAAGTCATAGTTCATTTATTTTATAATGCTGTGTGTATAAATACAAAGTTTACAAATGAATATAAAATTATGTTTAAGAAACTTTATTTCCCCCCCCCCTTGAAAAAAATAGATGAAAACCAACTATTTCTAAACTGGTAAAATATTAGTTAACGGAAATTTTACTTTTGTCTACATCAGGGCATGTCAAACACGCGGCCTGCGAGCCACATGTGACCCACCAATACATAGGTTGTGGCCCGCTTAGATATTTTACAAAATTTTGAAATTAATCTTTGGGGAGGGGGGGGGGTTAAATTTATTTCTAAAAGTTTTTTTTTTAAATTACAACATATCAATATGTTATCTACTCCTGTTTTAAAGAAAATCCTATTTAATTATAGAAATTTCCCTTAACTGAAAATTTTTTTTAATATTTTATTAAATTTTTTTCATTTAATGATTGATTATAAATGCTTTCTTCAATGCACATATGAATATTATTTATTATAAATTGTACTACGATTAATCGTGTGTGTGACTTTTATTTCTCTTTGAAGTGTCCAATCAGCGAGAGACAAATAGCGTAACGTCAGAAGCAGTTTAAGTTTTATTTTTAAAAATTTAAAAACCCCAAGATGACCAAGACAAAGTGCAGTGTTTACTCAATCATTTGTCAAGGTAAGTGGATGCTGGTTTTTATTCACATTAAACTAAAAAGTTATTTTATAAAAACATAATCAAACTTCAAGAATAGAGTAAGAAAAGATGAACAGAAGATGAATACTGTAATTTCCAAGAAAAATGGGAACGGCAATATTTTTATGCCCAAAACAAGAATAAAATATTGTGCCTCACATGGAAGGAATTTAATTTTAAGGCACTATGACAAATCAAAAACCCAAACTATGCCAAAGGCATAGTGAATTTGCAAATCTTTGTGAAAACAAATTGTAAGAATTGAAATAACTCTTAAAAAATGGCAAAAAAATATTTATTCACTAAATTTGTTGAGTGAGAGTGAATACAAACTTTGTACTGTTCGGCTACTCTAGGGCGTTTGGCGACGGACCATGTTTAACTGACGAGGACTACACCCAGAGCTCCCACCCTTCTCCTAATTTCCATACCACACCAACGGGAGGATGTTGGCTCTCAACATATTTAACGTGCCTCGACTTCAGCAGCACAAGGCTCAAATTCACGACTTGAGTCCGTTACCTTGACCACTAGGCTACTGCAGCCACCTAAATTTGTTAAAACAATACAACCACAGTAAAAACTAGTTACATATTATTACTTTTTTAATCGTAAGCAGATCAAAACCATCTATTGAATAAGAACTTATTAATGGACGCTTAACTAAAGCAGAGGAATTACCGTATTTACTTGAATCTAAGCCAGACATTTTCCCAATGTTAATACTGCTGAAAATCGGGAGCTGCTTAGAATCGAAGGATAAGAAATTGGTTGGATGGGGTATTTAGAGCAATTACGGGTTCATGTATGTAATTAAAAGTTTATGATAAAATAACTAATTCTTCACTAATTAGTTCTCATTTTAATTTTGTAAAATTTGATATCGATAAACCATTTTTTATTTTTCACAAAAATTTGTTGAGAATTTGGGGTGCGGCTTGAGTGAGTGAATATTAATGCACTGTTCAGCTACACGAGGGCTTTTGGCGACGGACCATGTAATTTTGAACCATGGTCAAGTGATGCAGATGACAGCTGGGCTGGCACCCCCTCTTCTAACTACCACACCACACCAATGGGAGGACGTTTCAACTCTCGAGAGATTTAACATGCATCGCTGCCCTACACAGCAGGTCTTCAGAGGTACTGGGGCTTGAACTCGTGACATGCTAGCCACAATCCAATACCTTGACCACTTGGCTACCGCAGCCACTTGGGGGTGCAGCTTAGAATCAACGATTGACTTAGATTTAAAAAAAAAAAATGGTATGTCCCAAACAAATAAAAAAAAATTTTAAAGAGTAAGTTAAAGTTGAAATTCTGTAACCAGCAGAGATGAAATAGTTGAGATTTTTACTCAAGTTGAGTCATATTATACATAATACATATTTTTGATGCTCTTGAAGAAGTTTTAAGATGAAGTGTTGCTTTGAAAAGTTTATTTGTCTAGCAACTGATAGTGTACCTACTATGACCAGTATAACTAAAGGTGTTGCAAAATTAAAAGGAACAAGCCAACAGCATGATAATAATTTTAAACATTTTGATGGTATTATTCTACAGCAAGTACTGTTCTTGGGCATGTACTTGGATACATTGCACATGTTTTAAAATAGTCAGCAAAATTGTAAATTATATTCAAGGATGTAGACTTTAGTATCTTCAATTTACTTCATTTCTGAAAAATATAGAATGTGAATTTATCGGTCAACCATATTGTACGAAAGTTCAATGGATTTAGAGTCAGAAAGAGTTAAAACGGTCTTTTAAATTGCTAGATGAAGCAATTATTTTCTTGGAAACAAAAACTATGAATGTGCTGAATTGAAAGATGAGAAAAAATGAAAGAAAAAGAGGCTGAATTAAAAGATGAAATTGTGATATCAACTAAAATACCCTGGCTTCTTCAGTTGATATTACAAGTCAACTTAACTTAAGCTTCAAGGCAAAATCTTTTTGTTACAATGTTATTTGATATATTAATGCTTTCGAACAAAAATTATTACAGACAAATTATTACAAACAAAAAGAGAAAACGTGTCTCACTTTGAAAGCTTTCAAAATCTATTGATTAAATCTCTTTAATTAAAATTTACAGAATATTCTCACCAAATTAAATTGTTAGAAATGGATTTTTGATCAAATATCTTGATTTAAAAAATTTTGAATTACAATTTCGTTTCTTAATTTCACCTCTTATCTGTTGATATGGAAGTTGTTGATGAAAACTTACAAATGGGATTAAATGAAATCTATTGTGATTCTTTGCTGAAGCAAAAATACTTGGAAGTTGAAACTCTAGATTTATATATATATTCATCTATAGATCGGTTTCTTAAAATATTATCATTTGTTACGTGTATAATGAATAACTATGTTTGGAAGCATTTATTTATGCGAGAAACTTTTTCCTTTAATGAAAAGTAACAAAAATTCAGAGAGGTCAAGATTAAATTATCAATTTTTATCATCATTTTTTTAAAAATTACATCCGGTCAACATATTCAACCAAGTTTTGATGACATGCTTTGAAAAAAAAAAAACGATGTCAAATATCTTCTGAAAGCAATATTAAATTGTATTTCGTATTTTAACTTTTTTTTTGTTTTTTATAAAACAGTATAAAACATTTATATTTCTTAAAAGCAAACTGAAATATTAAACAATTGTGCATGCATAATATATAATACATTGAGTTTTATGGGGGGGGGGAATTTAATCATTCTAAAAGTCCTGTTTTATTAATTTTCTTAACATTGAAAACATACGGCCCTCAACTTAATATAAAATAGCTCATGTTGCCCGTGATATCAAATGAGTTTGACATGCCTGGTCTATGTCTATAGGGTAGTTAACTAACAGAAATAATTCTGTATTTAATTACATAGAATGAGTATCTAATTTAGAATAAGCATGCATGTATATATGCAAATAAACATACAAAACTTACAAATGTAAAAATATCGTATAAATAGAAAAATATTATTGAAAAAAATGTGAACCAATTACTTTAACTAAAGCAAATGAAGAAATGGAAATTGAAAGAAAAAAACTAGACAGGAATATAATGGTTTTTAAAATAATTTTTTTAATTTTGTTTAAATATTTAAATTGAAGTGAAAATTAAAAACTCCTATAATTTTTTCAATTCAAGTAATATTCCTAACATTTTAAAAATACAAACATTGAATGTCCTTTTGGATAATAACTTCACAATTGTGACATTAGTTTTTTCAAAATATGTTTATGTATAAAACACAAAATTCAAAGGAACTAGTTTTCATCCTAGGGAAATGTAGCCAGTAGAGTAAATGTAGCCACAGACAATTTCTTCCAGTCAAATTATCTATCTGGTAGCAAAAAAGGAAGCAGAGCTCCAAGACCTAAAAAAAATAAAAAGCTACAAGAAAAGGAATCTGTTCCAGAGAACATCAATTTAATAAAAATAAAAACTCTGATCAATTCTTGTTTTTTTTTTTAATTGAAACTTTATACTAATACAACAGGGCTATTTCAAAAGTAAAATATCACAATTGCACAAAGTTTAAAGAACTGTACAATTGTATACATCTCTAATATTTGTATTTTACCCTACATTTACCTACATATAATATTTATCTAAAAAATTGTTGAATAAATAAAAAAAAACTTTGATATTTCTAACAATATTTCTGTTTTAAATAAAATACCTGCACCTTCTCCTTCACTTAAAGCTATCTCTACCATATGAGTATAAAAATCAAATACATAAATAAAAATATTTAACTGCAGTAGAAGAAAAAAAAATTTTAACATACATAAAAGAATTTAACTACATTAGTAAGGTCTAAAAGTTCCCAGAATTGATGCAATATACACAATAGAATATAGATTATGTAATTTTCATATAATTTTTACAAGTGGTTTCATTGAAAGAAATATTGAAAAATATAAATCTGTTGATCAAAACAGAACAAACAATCTTAAGAGGCCCAGTGTAATATTTTAACTTAGGAAGAACCTCTGCCAAGCCATTTTAATTTTATTTCCTAAAGCATTGTAGAAATTCAGAATTCAAGAAAGTGACAGTTATTTGTACCTAATTACTGAAAAATAATTATCATGGATGACTTCTACATAAAGAACAAGTAAATGCTTAAAATAATTCATAAAGTTTTACATTCGTTCAGTGGCGTAACAGGAGAATATTAGCCCCTTCCCCCTGCAAAATCAGGTTTTGGGCCCCAAGCCGGATCTTACAAAGAATGCAAAGCTATAACCTTTGCACCCCACACCCCCCGCGATGTGGGGGTGTACATTACGCCATTGTATTTGATAGATGTAAAAAGTATATATAATTCATGTTTTTCACATAGTTTCGCAAAAAACTCGTCATCGTATCAATAATATAAGAAAAAAGCCATAATCGTATCAATAAAAAAGAAAAAAAAAACCATAGTAGTAAATGATACATAAAGCATATGTATCAGTTTCTAAGCATGTTAGTATATTTTTTCTATAATGTCTTTAATACATGTGTGTTTGATACAAACTATGTTTTAATGTAGGTAAACTTTTTCGCTTGTCTGCGAATTTCCATTGAGTGAAATCATTTTTTAATTGTACATTTTCGGGGATTTGTAAAAACGCAAATTTTACAAATATGATTCTGTAAAATTTGACACTACACAGGTTTTAACGTGTAGTTTCTGGAATAAAAATAGTCAACTTAACCACTTTAAGAAAAAAAATTCTTATTAAGTTATGATAACTCATTTAAACAAATTATTGAGCCTTTTAATATATAGCTGCGACTGAAATCAATATTCGTTTAAAAAGGGCTAAGAATCATACCTGCATCCCTTGAAATTAGTACCAAGCTTAAATTTTCATATATCTTTTTCACACTTAAAAAATCGTACGTTTAAAGACATGACAGAAAAAAAAGCAAAACAATGAGTCCAAATGCACACACGCTGTAATAACAGCTGCCATCTTGAACAACGCGCCTTAGATGATGCCACAGGTTTATTCAGTTCTACTGGAGCAATTGTTTTTCCCCCAAAAAAGAAAAAAACTAATAAAAATTTTACTAATATCATTTCGGCAGAAGATGCAGAATCTTTTAAGGATAAGAAATTAATCATTTTTCAAAAATTATTCAGTTGATTAAAGCTAATTTACATAAATTATTTCCAATAAACGTTTGAATTTATCACGTGTTGACAACTGCATGTTTGTTTGTTTGCATCTTACTACCTACGTTTGATGGCAACAAAATGTCAGGTCATTAGATTGTTAAATTATATCGTACCTAAAATTGTAATGCATTTGTAGATTTATTTGGAAATTTTTATTTTTTTTATGTAGGCTTAAGAATTTTTGAATATTTTATCTTCAAAATTTGAATTTTAGAGAAGAAATCATTTTTCTGAAATTAAAATCTTTCGTATCATATGATTGAAGGAATTTGTGTTGCTCGTAAATAATTCAACATTGTTGTTGATCGGTTTTACAAATGTGAAAACAATTCTTTTTTGTTATGAAGTCTGTTATAGAATTTGTTTTAATATATGAAATCATAATCCAAATAATTAAGTGTTCATGAATTTTTCGTTCATTTTCATTAATTTTTAGTATCTTAATGTAGACTTAACATAATTTTCTTAAAAGTTTTCTTATACGGATTGTGAAATTTTATCAAAGTTAAATTTAATTTTCACTTGTATCAAAAAAATTAAGCATTAGGAATGTTTTTAGCACAAATTTATGTGTGTGTATGTGTTTTCAATTTTTAATAAGAAAATAATGGAGTCATGCATTGGCTTACTATGTATATTGCAGAAATATAGCTTTGGATAAAAGGTCGGTTCTTAAATATGAAGTTTAGATTCCATGTTCCATAATATGTTAGTATCAATGTTCTAGGAACAAATCTGAAACTGTGTGTGTTGAATGTATGAACATGTGTAAATTGCATCGAATTCATTGTACACGTTTATATTTTCAAGTTTCTGTGTAGTTGTGTTATGTTTTTAAGTTAAGTGATGTTTTTATATCACAATGTATTTATTTTATTAAATAACTGAGCTAATGCTACTTTTTTTAGTTTAATTTCACTATTTATGTTAATCGTAGATTGGTTTTATAACACCAGTGAACTAATAATCTACTGAGGTTTTAAAAATTTTGGTGGTTATGCAAAATTAAAAAGTAACTATTAATATACATATTATATAAAATGTACTGTTACTGGTCAAATAAGTAATGAATTTCAAGTGATGATCAAATTAATTCAAGTCTTATTGTGACAAATTTACATTTAATGTTATTTTAAAATTTTGAAGTTAGTCTATTCTATAGCTTTGAGTAAGGATCTCAAATTAGATTATTTTGGCAATGAAGAATTTCAACACAGCAATTGTAAAAAATATACATGATTATAAGAATTGTTAAAAATATTTACATATCAGGCTTTTTTGCATTATTTGTGGTTTTTGATAGAAATCATTTCAAAAGCAAATTTGTTTGAATGACTTTTTTTTTTAAAAAAAATTGATCTAAGATAAACAGGGAAAAATTGAGAAATACAAATTATGCAATTTTGGTGCTTTATTATCAAGAAAATTTGAGGTATAACTGCTACACTTGTATTCTTTAAATCAGGCATATTAAACTCATGGCCTGCAGCTCACAGCAAACATTTTTTCAGCTCATTTGGTATAATAGCACACAATATATACTATCAAAATTTCTCCAGAAATAGGAAAGATAGTAGCAGAGAAAATATGTCAAGTGTTAGGACATAAACATTAAATTTCTGATTCGCTTATTGTTTTATAATGTATTATTCAAAATAAACTTAATTTCTATGAATGTTTTTTTTTTTGCATCCCACCTAAAGTTAAACTTTGTTTAGCCCAAGTTATCCTTTGAGTTTGAGACCCTTGCTTGAAATGAATTGTTCAAATTCTTTGAATAAATGTATGTAATTTCATCCCCTTTTATTATGTATTTTCTCAAAAGTCTGCTGCTAAGTTCATTTTTTATTACTGAAAATCTTAATAATCAGTTTAAAGATTTATTACTATTTAGTTAGAAAGTGAACATTCTTAAAGTTGGCTAACTAATGGAAGCCACTATCAGTTTTATGGCTTCTTAATAATTTTCTTAATTTAAACTATTCATGGTACTTGCATATTAACACTAGGCCTTGCCGAATTTCAGTAAATTTTTGGTTCTACTAGAAAGTTATAGCAATTGTTGCTTAACTCCTAAAATTTTTGACAAAAAATCACAAAAATCAATACGTAAGTATACAATTAACACTTTTTTAAGTACCTCATTTTTTTTAAATCTTGAATACTTAAAGGTTTTATTATTGAAAAATGCTTCATTCATATAAAATGAAGTGTACCAGTACTTGTGTATTGTACCATCAGACTAAAAAGACATCGCCAAATACTGTGATTTGTAGCAATTGGTGGAAAACTGTTGCTGTGCATGTTCCAAAACAATGATTATAGATCCGATGTCTTTTTATGTGACAAAATTGGTCAACAGTACAGTACTCAAGTACCAGTTATTCATATAAAATTGTCAAATTATTAATTTTATGTGTACTATTTTAGGAAGGTGGTAGGTGACAGATCCACTTTATTCAATATTAGCTGGAGTGCCTTTTCTTTGCAGGCGTAAATTTTTTAAATAAAACTCATTCATCTCTTTTAATCAAGGTTCACATTGAACCTAATGCAAGATAACATATCTAAAAAATTGTTACTCACTTTCAGTATATTTTGAAAAAATGTTTCTTGTAATGATACTATCCAAAAGGAATAATTCTGCATCAAAGAACAAATACAATGATTTTTCAAAATAGTGGGTGATGTCATGTGACAAAATTTATCCCCAAGTCATGTGAAACTCCTTTCCCCATTCCTTTAAGAAAGCAAAATGTCAAAATATATTTACTGGTTGTGTTTTTTAAAAATTTATTTAAAATCGGTAATTTCTATTTCCTTGTTCTGTTTCTAAAAGGTAAAATGTTAATTCTGCATAGCTCATAAATTTCAAGTCATTTTGATTGATGGGTTTCTGAATAGAAGGTTATAATAATTGTAAATTGACACATATCAATACTATTTTTAGAAATTTGACTAATTAATAGTATCTCTAAACAAAATCGGTCTTTGTTTCAAAATTGAGTTTTAAAAAACCTTCATATAAAAAGTAAAAACATGCATTGTTTTGTCAAAACTAGAAGAAAATTATTGAAAGGATACTTTTTATGATGTATACAAAAAATAATTTTAAATCTGCCACAAAGAATTTTTATTCACATTCAGAGATAAATGTGATGACATATCTCCAGAGCAATGAAAAATTGCTTAAAAATTGTTTTTTTAAGAAAACTACTGTGAGTTTCGAAAATCTCTCTTTAAAGTATGTCCCTTCATGACCCATTGTTTTAAAATTTCAAATATCTGCGGGGGTCTTTCCATTTTTGTGTTACATCAGACATACACACACAAACTCCTTTTTTTATTTCTAAAGATTTTAATTTTTTTATTACTATGTTTTGTTTTAAATTAATGTTTTGTGCAATATTAAATTTTATATTATCTTATGTATGCATGTTTCACCTGATTCTTTTATTGTATTTTATTTTAATTGTATCTTTTTATTTTAGGCATTCATTGATTTCAAGAGCATTTTATTTTATTGATAAAAATACTATTCTAAAATTTTATTTTGCTATTGTTATATTTGTCTTCATGGTTCTTATAAGCCTATTTGTTTAACACTGGAATTTATTTTCTTTTGTTCTATTTTAAGTGCTTTCTATAAAATGTGTATTTTATGCATTTTTATTTCATAATGTATTTTTGTTTTGCAGAAATTTTAATTTTTTTCTTTTCAGCTGATCATAACTTTCTAGATACATTTTATTAATATAAAATATTTTTTCTTTTAATATTTTTTAATTTTGTTATATTTTGAATTGTGTATTTAAAGACTGGTTTTATGATGAATTATGATGCTTATTTTTGAAAATAATGATTTTTCTTTTTTTTTTCAGGTGAATTTATATTTTGATGTTAGTTTTAAAGAAACAATTATAATTTGTTTCTTCCTACAAAATTCTGAAATTTTAACAATTTTTAGTTGTTTTGCTGAAGATTAATTTTATAATTTAAAATGTTAAATTAGTTTTTCTTATTTATTATATTTAAGTTCTTTTTATTTAGTTTTTAGTTCTAGTTTTTATTTTATTTTGCATTTATTTAATTAGTTATTTATTTATGAAATACATTTTATTTTATTGATTATGTTCATTGTTTTTTGGCTATGATTTTTTTCTTTGTTTTGTCCAAATGTATACTTTATTGGTTTTTTTTTAATTTAAAGCACTTATATATTGAATTTACTGACTGAATTTATTTAAATATATATAGGTAGGCCGTTTGATGTAATGATACACACCGCAAATCTTCTTGCTAGATTCAATAATAATTCATCATGGATGCCTGGTGAAATGAAATGTGATCACTGCCCCTATTCTACTAATAAGATAGTGAATTATGAAAAGCATTTATCCATACACTTTGGTAGCCATACTTATGATTGCCAACACTGTGGAGAGGAATTCAATGAAACAGTCGATCTGCTTCGTCACCTATGTACATCCAAAGAAAGTGATAAAGTACTGAGTTGCGAGTATTGCACAAAAGAATTTGCATTTCAGTCAGGTTTAAGGAAACATATCAGGAGGCATACAGGTTTTCAAATCCATTCCTGTGATCAGTGCGATAAAAAATTTAATGAAAAAAGTGAACTGGTTCGTCACATGCGAACTCATAGAGGAGAAAAAAATTATGAGTGTGAGCTATGTGACAAAAGTTTCTATGAGAAAAAGGACTTGGCTCGTCATGTGCAGTCGCACAGTGGGGAAAAACCATTTGATTGCCTTGAATGTGGGAAAAAATTCAGTCGCAAGAATGATCTAGTGCGGCATTCTCGGCTGCACACAGGTGAACGTTATTTCAATTGTGAATATTGTGGAAAAGAGTTTTACCGAAAAGATAAACTTAATATTCATGTACGTGTGCACACTGGAGAAAAACCTTTTACATGTGATTTGTGTGGAAGGAAATTTAGTGCAAAAACAGACATGTTGCGTCACTTTCGACTGCACACAGGCGAAAAACGTTATATGTGTGATTATTGCGGTAAAGATTTTAGTTTGAAGTCTAAGCTTAATAATCATGCATGTAGTATGGAAATCATTGCGTATGGTAATCATGAAAATAGCAAAGAATCTGAAAATGTTTCACAAAGTCTTCTGATAAGCATGAAGAATGAAGAACTTAAAAGTAACAGAAAATCGAAGGAAAAATCTCTAGATTCTCTTATAAATGCTTTGAATGAAAGTCGCTCTGAAAATACTCCAGAAGATGGTGTACCAGAAAATCTGAAAATTAACAAAGATTAGATTTTTAATTTAATCCCTGTGCTTGGCAAGGTGGACTCAGCCTTTCTTCCCTTCGGTGGGTCGATAAAATGAGTACCAAGCTTTCTTGGGAACTGAACACTGGGGATTTTGTGTTAGACTAACCACTTGACCGAAGCTTCTGCATGTGCACCCCAGCGCCTAAGGTCACGAATGCTGAGATAGGCACAGCAGGCCTTGGCCCTCATGGGCTGTTTTGCCACTGAGTTCAGTTCATAATTTTAATTTAATTTGTCTAATTTTTTCTTTTGATTTTTCTGTATTGTGAAATGTTATTGATCTGAAATTATAAATCTAACTTGTCAAAATAATCTGATATATATTTTTAATGGTACAATAAGATAAAAAGTTACAAATAAAAATTTGCCATAAATTCCCAATTATAAATTGTTATCCTATTGTAGTTATTAGGACAATCATGAGCTTTTAAATTCCTTTTGATCCAATTTATCATCAGGTTTTTATAGGATTACTTATTACAATTTTAAAAAATATTGGAATTCTTCCAGAACGTTTTTATATTAATGTTTTGGACAAAAGTATTCAAATTAATAAGGTAGTTATGAGTAGTAAGACTAAGTTTGTAATATAAATTAATTATTAAAAATCAAACTTTGATGACTGTTATTTTTGTATATCTAGTTCTATATAATCTAGTTTTTTATTAATGATCTTATAAACTGTTTTATAAAACCACATAAGTGCCTTATATTGTGTAAAATATTTTCACTGTTGTGCCTGGCAATAGCCTTTTATACATTGTTATTTTTTATTAAAAAAATACATTAATGCTGTTTCTTAAAGTGGGGATTGTGATATATGTATATCATTTTTTGAAAGAAATTCAAGTGCCTGAAGAGGAATAATTGTTTCCTATCTTTCAACTTGTGATCAAAAAGAAATTGTTATATTGTCTAATTAAATATGCTTGAAATAAACATTTATGAGCATCTGAAATATTTTGGGAACTTTTTTAATTTAAAATCTTTGAAATTTTAATTAGTAAGGAAGTGTGTATCATATTTGAAAGGTTCAATACTTTTTCTATATTTTTTGGCATTTACATTGTAGTGAAATCACTTTGTAAATATTATACTAAAGGAGTTGTGCATCAAGTATGTGTTTTTATTGGAAATAATGAGAAAAACAAATTTAATCCTCTTTTTTTTTTTTAACTCCAATTTCTATGAGGTGTACTTTTCAAAACAATGCTATGAAAGTGGAAATACAGTAAAAATTTGCATTTCTAATAGTTGAGAGATTTAATTTTGAATATCTAAATAGATGGGGGGTATTAGTTTGTAATAAATTGTTTCATTTTTAGATTATACCCTAATAAAAATAATTTAGAGAAAGAAAAAAAATATTTAGTTCTAAATAGATTAAAATAATTAATTGAACCATGAAAGTGCCTTAAGAAGTAAAATATTCTGTACAAATTGGATAAAAATAAGCTAGTGTTGATATTTAACAAAAAACTCCAATATACAAATGTGATAAGGAAAAGAAAAATATATCTGGGAAGGGGGATAAATAATAAAACAATATATTTCATTCTATCTAATAATTGCATTTTTATTGAGCTTCAGTTACATATAACAATTTTCTAAAGCTTTGTTTACGGAACAAAATTATTAAATTGGTGCTGTCAGCATCTTTGCTTTGGCTAAAACTTTGGTATTTTTTTTATACATAAGTACCTTCTTTTTTAATAATGATGTTTAATTTATATTTATGCTTGGAAGAAGGAAATAACTTTAAATTTACCTTTAATTAAAAAATTAGATATTTTTATAAAACTTGCTATAGTTAGCTAAAAAAATTGTATCTTTTACAAAATTGTATTTTGTACAATTGTGTTTTTTTTTTAATCTTATTCTTCATTCTAAATATTAATATGATTATGAGACTATTGTTAATGTTCAAAATTGTCTATTAAAAAACATTAAGATGGACAAATATTATCTTTGGAAAATTGATGCTGGGAATTAACTTTTCCAATTTTACTATCTATTTAAATTAATATTTATTTTGAATACTTTTAAGAATGCGTAAGTTTTATCTTCCTGTGTAAATCTTTATATAAGAAATAAATGTTCCTAATTCAGTTACTAATAATAGCTCATGAATTTGAATTGATGTAGTCAGAAATATATGTAGAAGTAAAATATGTGTGTGTAGAGTGTTTTCATTTTCCTCAGGCCTATTTAATTAAAATTAATATTTCTAAGTTGAGACTTATATCATACACAGCGAACAAATAGTTAAAGTTATATAGCTTCTACAATTAAAGGCATCAAAGGGTAAATTACAAAATATATTAAACAGCTGGCCATGTGAAAAGAGGAAAAAATATTGTTTTCTTAATTATATATATATTCTTTTGTACCCCTAGAAGCAGGAATGCAAAATAAATTATTTCTTTATTATAGTTTGAATCAGATGCCTTTTAAATATTTCATCTATTATGTAAACTATACTAAAATATTTTATTGTATGCAGTTGTTATATCTCCATAGAATTGCTATTATTTTCGAATATGGAATAAGTGCCATAAATTTGAGACAAATTTTCTCTCAAATAATAAATCCGTCCATTTTCAGTCATTGTTCAATGTTTTCAAATCTCGTTACATATTTTTCTTATTTCTGTGCTAAACATTCATTATTACACATGTGTATTTATGTTGTATGAAATATAATTCTTAATATGTTTTTTTAATTGTTAGTATGTTACTTCATAATGCAAGTAGTGATAATTAAGTTTTTGAACTTTTAATTATTTGATAAATAGAGTACCTTAACTATTTCTTTGAGGATGTAATTTATCAATTTATTGTGAAATGCATTTTTATTTGTAATATATCTGCTGTGTTACATTTTTTAAAAAGATATTGGCTTGAATTTTAGTATCAGATGCATTAATTTTGTAACTACTATTTAAATTATTACTAGCATGTTGCTTCCTAATCTAGATGAAACCAAACAAGGTTTTTTTTGTATTATATTACATATTTTAAAACTTATGCATATTTTGAGTATTGTTTTTTAACTAGCTATATCGCTGTATGTAATTTTTTTTCAATTATATGGCTGTTTGGGTTCCTTTAAATAAGAATAGAAGTTTAGAATTTATTTCGCCTTTTCATGTTTTGTTCTTCATTCATTAATATATTTATTATTCTGATTAGACTTTATCCAAAAAAAATGAATGTAACTCATATTTTACTGTTCAGTTTATCATGACGGAAATAAAGATCTTGAATTAAAATATTTGGTTTTTTTTTCTTATTGCTGTGTTTTTATCAAGAATTTTTAATTTGATTTTCACTTTACATATGAGGTGTATAGAATATTAAAAGTATGAAAGCTATAATTATATTTCTTTTAAATTAATCTAATCTGTATTTTACCTTATATATTTGTATTTATTTAATTACAATCCTGCATATAAACTATCATTTCCATTAAAGCTTATGCTTTAAAATGGAATTACGTCAGTATCTGGGTGGTAGTATGTTGTACTTCCACACTGCTGGTCAGGGATTCAAACCCTTGACTAGGATAAGTTGACTCAGCCTTTCGTACCCCCAATGGATTGATAAATGAGTACCAAGCTTGTTTGGGAACTAAACACTGGAGGTTTTGCATCAGGCTGACCCCCTGATGGGAACATCTGCCCAGCACCCAAGATCACAAATACTTAGATGGGCAAGGTAGGCCTTGATCCTTCATGAGCTGTTATGCCACTGAGTTTAGCTTAAAATAAAATTTCAGTAGAAGCCAATTTTTAAAAACATTGTTTTCAAGATGCTTGTTTTTCGCCTTTTGTGAACATAATTTTTTTTTAGGGATTTTATAGTATTGAGTTTTAGTCTCAACTCATGACTTCGGCCTGCCTTTTTCAATAATATTTGTTCTTTAAAATATATTCATATTTTTTTAAGTTAAAATGAAAGTGAATGTAAAAATTATATTGAGTTTATATTTAGTTTTTGTGTTGCATATAACTTATTTCTCTTAGTATTTTTAAATAATCTCTTTTCATCTAGTTTCTTCTCTTAATCCTGATGTTTGTGCTCCGTTTTTTGAATTTTTAATCCTACTTCCAGTTTAAGCTCTAAAAGTGTGTCTAGCTTTAAATTCAAGTCTATGGTATTGTGGTGGGGATCATTGTTGCGAATTCGTGGCCTGTGACTTCCCTTCACAGGGGCTGGATCATTTTTTAGGAGAATTGATCCCCACATGTGCAAAAACACCTGCAGTCGTTAATATATTGCGCGGGCGTGTCTTGGATAGCCGCGGCAACCTTTGACACCAGGAGAAGCCCACGGCCGAATGCATTGAGAAGAAAGAGCGCCGACAGCGGTCAAACCCGAGCGGAAACTTCGCATTGAACGGACACCACACGACTCCTCCAGATAATAAATGTGACTTAATTAAACTAAATTTTCATTAATTTACAACTTAGTACAGTAAGATTATTTTAGAGTCCCAATTTCTATTGCTTTGTGAGGGAGGAGTCTTGTGGTGTCCGTTCAATGCGAAGTTTCCGCTCAAACCCTCCTTTCTCTCTCGGCCCCCGCTCGGGTTTAGGGTTGACCGCTGTCGGCACCCTTTCTTGTTACACCCGGCCGTGGGTGGAGTGGGTTTCCTCTGGTGTCAAAGGTTGCCGGGGCTATCCAAGACACGTCTGCGCAATATATTAACGACTGCAGGTGTGTTTGCACATGTGAGGATCAATTCTCCTAAAAAATGATCCAGCCCTTGTGAAGGGAAGTCGCAGGTGTCCAAGAACTCAAAAGTTGTTTCGTTACAACGCTCAAGGCTCGCAGTCCTCATGTTGATGGGGTAGTGAGTGAGGTGTCATTTTCGTCACTTGATCGTAGTTCAAAACTACGAAATCTGCCGTCAGTAGCTCACATTTTGTTTCAGAGTATGGCCTTAATTTTCTAGTGAGTGAGTGTAGGATTTTATGGTGCAAGAGCCAATTTTAGCTAAGCTGCTCCAAACAATTTTTTAAATACTCAAAAGTATATTGTATAGCTTTATAAAATCATTTTTAATAATAAAATGTAAAATCAGAAATTGTGTATAAAAAGTTTTAAAAATTAGAGTAAAAACATTTTGGTGGGGAATTTCCCACCAAGTCCTCTGAGTATGAAGGAAAAAAGTCGTTTCTGGTCGGAGTTAAAAAGCGATCGTTCATTTCCTCACACATCAATGTCATATTCAAGCATGTCTTCTTCATCGGATGTGTCCTGTCCAGGTGTACTTTTCTGTTACTTATATTGGTGTCATCTTTATTTCAATTACGTTCAATATGATTTCCGGAGGACTCTTTTTTTTTTTTTCTACCGGGTTTTAAAGGTCGGCCTCCCCCCCCCTACTGCAAAATTTTCGACTGCAATGCATGCAACTTGTGAACTATATTCGATTTTGGAAAGGTGAAGACGAGAGGTACTTGTTTCAGTATATTTAGCTGGAAAATTCTTTCTTGATTTCTTAACTATTGCTTGGTCCCCTAAGTATGGGGGAACATTTGTATTAAATGTAGGAGTATGTGGCTGGGATTCTGATATTGTAGAAGTGGAAGGTAATAGGTGTGCTTGAGTGGAAGAAGACGATGTGGACACTATAGGAATACACGTGTGTGTGTGTGTGTCACGTTAAATTTCCGCGACAGGTAGTTTGTGAGCGTCCGAATCTCTGACATCTGACACTTAAAACAGTGCAGAGGATTCGGTATGTAAGGACGTATTTTGCAATTACGATATCCGGCTTTAATGGATGTCGGTAATTTAGGGCTATTGAAGGACAAAATTAAATGTTTTGTAGGAAAGGTGGCCGAATCTTTTTTTATTGTAATTTTTCTGACCTGCATAACACCCTGGTCAGAAAGCCCTTCGAGAATATCTGCTTCTGAAGCACACAGCAGGTCCTCTTCAGAAATGACACCACGACAGGAATTTAATGACTTGTGAGGAGTAACTGTTTAAGAGAGGAATTTAAAAAGGTTTTCGCCAACAAGAAAGATTTTGATTGTACAGCAGATGTTTCAATCAATAAATCACCGGAATGTAATTTTCTAACTGATTTCGGATCACCGCCTATGCTTTTAAGTGCTTGTATAGAGCAAACGGAGACTTCCGTGACATTTCATTGTTGGATAATAAATGAGAAACCATGAATGTGAAGCGATATCGTCGATTGTGAAATTGGGTAAGCTAAGGCCTTTACCCGGGCACTGCATACTTGGATCCATAAGCACGATACAAACTTCATCTTGGCTGCCTCCACCCACCACGGAGTCCAACAAGAGAGGCAGTGTGTCGGTCAACTGACAGTAGTCATGCACGGCGCTTACCTGTAGTACACCCAGAACATAGTGCTACAGCATCAGGATGAGGATCCAACGGGTAAACCCGCCACCCCTTATCTGCAGCACTAACCCTACAAAAAATGTCTCCGAAGAGACTTATCACCAGCCGATTTACAGGAGTGGGCTCACTCCTGCCACCCGTCTACAGCGAAGCGTGGGCCAAAGGGAACGCAAAGGTATTCCCAATACACCATTTTCCTCCTTACGGGACGCCGCACACGGTAAACGTGCGGGTTGGAAATCCAGCAGTGTTAATCAAAAACAAAGAAACTAAAAATACAAACATTTAAATAATAGGGGGGGGGGGTAAGAAAACATAACAATTTGACGTAATACATACAAAATGAAAACCAAAATATGTTATTAATAATCAATAAGTATTCTAATGAATAAATAAAAATATTAATTTTGTACACGTAAATTCAATATATTTTAAGCTGGGGTCTAGACGGAAGAAGAAAAAAAGTTGAAATTGAATGACAAGAATTAGAAGAGGAATCACTGGGGTACCCCGGGGTCGTGACACCGTGTTTACCAAAGACAGTAAACCCCTTAGGAAAAGGAAAAGATCACTAATGCACCTCGGGATTGTTACACCCGTATTCACCTAAAGAAGGTAAGCCCCTGAAGGGCCTTAGTTTTCTAACAATAGCTTTTAAATTCAGGTGTACTTTCCTCAAACTTTTGTTTTTAGTTTTCCGATTACATAGCCGGCCGCGGTAGTCTAGTCATGATGGTAATGAACTCATGGGCTGAGTTGTCGAACCGCAGGTTCAAGTTCTGATCTCACTGAAGATCCGCCATGTAGATGGGCTTATGCACGTTGAACGTATGTCTAGAATGGAATTTAGGAGAGTGAGGTGCCAGTACAAATGTTGTCTTAATCGCCACGCTGGCACGCCTAATTTTCACGCCAATGAAATGAAACATGTTTCAACCCTCTTACACTACGCATCTTCAGTGAAACCAAGACACGAATCCAAGACTAAAAAACACCTCATACGATCACGCAGCTATGCAGTCCAATGATCCTCCTAACTTTGAGCCATGATCAGATGAAACTGACCTGAACTGGCACTTTGCAGCGTGCTAGTGTGATTCAGTGTTTACTAACGTGGCACTATAAAGCATCAGGAGGGCTATTGGCGACGGATCTCGTAATTTTGAACCTCTGTCTTGTGACGAGAATTGACACCTGAGCTAGCACCCATTCTCGAAACTACCACACTAACGGGGGGGGGGGGTGCTAGATCAGAGCGGATCCCGAGTGATTGATTTGATATGCAGTCAATTTCTCTATACAATAAATTTAGTAAAAACTTGATTAAAAAACTATCAACCACAACTTTTACCAGAGACACTTAGTTTTTGCAAAAACTGGGCGTTCAGTTTTATTTCACTTATACACTAAAGGGGACCAAAAATAATCGGAATTAAACTGTTTCGCGCTCGTGCTTTGTAGTTAGAGTGAGTGAGTGAATATTAACGTCGCACTGATTAGCAACACGAGGGCTTTTGGCGACGGTCCGCGTAATTTTGAACCATGGTCAAGTGACGCGGACGACACCTGAGCTGGCACCCCTCTCCTAACTACCACACCAACGGGAGGACGTTTGAGCTCTCGACAGATTTAACGTGCATCGCTCCCCTACACGGCGGATCTTTAGTGGTACTGGAATCGAACTCATGACACGCTAGCCATGATCCGATGCCTAGATCACTTGGCCACTGCGGCCACGCTTTGTAGTTAGAAGCTGTGGTGTTATTGGGGGTCTTTTGCGACCGCGTTTGTAAACTAGCGTCAGTCTAAATTTGGTGGATTGCTTGTGATGCTCTTTGGTTGCTTTCTTTCCTATTTCAATTCTTTGGCGATTAGTGGGATGGCCCACCACAAAGGACAAATATTGTGAAGGAAATTTTGCTTTCTGTTGGGAAAACTGCAACCGAGACCGTTGAGATGCTTCAACAAACTTTAATGGCGATGCTTTGGGAAAATCACAGGTCTACGAATGGTTTTCCCATTCAAATCTAGCAACATGTCAACTGAAAACATGCCACTTCAAGGGTGTCCTTTGGCAGGAAGAAATGATGTAAACGTTGTCAAAATTAAATGTGCAATTGATGAAGATTTTCGAAAGACCATTGACCAAACTTCTGAGGAAACGAACGTGTCATGGAGCACGTTCTCGACAACGCAGTAGCCCACACAGCTTTGATGGTTCGACAGTTTTTGACAAACAACAACATGGTACTTGGGCCTCATCCACTCTAATCACTTGATCCGGATGAGTTGGATTTTTTCCCTTCGTTTCCACGAATAAAGAGAAGTTTGAAAGAAAAGCTATTCAGTGATGCGGAATGAAATCAAAGAAAACACCCTATTAGCTTTGAACAGTATCCTGCCTCAAGAGTTCCAGAACTGTTTTGAGCAGTAGCAAAAGCGTTAAGACAAGTGCGTCAATGCTCATGGACAGTACTTTGAAGGAGACTGCCGTAAAGTTAAAAAAAAGTGGAAAAAAAATTAAAAATAAATTCCGGTTATTTTGGGTCCTTATTCGCATGACTACTAATCAGATATGTTTTGATTCATACAAACATTTCATTTGTTTATCGTATTTTTGCCCAACACTCATTACAGCCAATGCACCTCGTAATTTTGAACTATTGCCTGTTGACTAGGTTGGGATTTGAATTACCATCAAGTACTTAACATTCTTCTATAATTTCGAAATATCTGCGAAATAATTTAAAATCAAAATATAATAAATACAAGGAAAAAAATATTAAAATTGATTCATTTACTCTTTTTTATAATGTAATCAATTTTTAAAGGAAACAAAAATTATTTTTGGTCTGTACGTTTCATATTAATAAAATAAGTATTTGTTATATTATTATAAATGATACTTTTATCTATCCAGGATTAAAGTCTTTCACTGTACATATTTTCAATTACTGTTCTTTGCTAGATTTAAGGCTTTCACATTGGAGAGAGAAAGAGTTATATTAACGTCGCAGTATAAAGTTGTACGAGAGGTATTGGCAACGGACCTTGTAATTTTGAACCATGGTCAAGTGACTAGAACGACACCTGAACTTGAACCCCCTCTCCTAACTTCCACTCCAACGGGAGGACACTTGAGCCTCATTTAACGTGTTGTGGCCCCCTCTACACAGCAATTGAGGGTCAATTTCCTCACCCCTTATCTACTAACCAGATAGCAGCCTCTTAAATCTCAGCCAAGTTAAAATTATACATCTAAAAGGTCCAAGAAAGAACTCTTAGGCACGCCTCCCGGATATCCTCACATCAACTAATCACCATCGAGTATTTCGTAGACTGAAGAAAATCCACTTTCGTCCCTTCTTCATTATAGTAGACTAGATATGGGATTGAGGGCTGTGCTGCAGTCCGTATAACCACAGGCAAGACTTGAATCTACACGGTGGATCTTCAGAGGTACTAGGCTCGAACTCATTACACGAGCAACGAGTCCGTGACCTTGACCACTAGGCTACTGCGGCCACTTTCCGCATACGAACATATCTTTAAATTATTGTCTCTTAAAGATGTTTAGCTTTATCATTTGTGACTAGCGAAAACTGAATAAAACTTTATGATAAATAAAATAAAAAATAATTTAATGGAACAAAAAGCAATAATCAGATTCTGTATCAAATAGAAGTGGATTCAAACGATTCATTTGTTCGGGATTCTGGCATCCACTTTTTTTACACACTTTTTAGAATACATTTAAAACAATGTAATTTGAGTTTTATCAAACAATGTTAAAAAGCTTTTGTCTATAGATTTTTTTTTCGGATTATCTACAAATATAAGGATACTTTTTTCAATGTTGTAGGTCTATGTTTTTTGTACTTATTTTGCAATTTTTTTCATTCAAATCCAACTCTGAATGAATACGCTGAAGAAAAATAGCTATCAGTACTTGAAACTTTTGTCATTTTTTGGAATTTTATTTGCCTTTTGATAGAATAAAGTAGCTAATTTCTTTTTAAAAGTTTATTTTGATTAATGGATGTTCTTTGGAGCTTTTTTGAATGGTGAACTAAGAATAATTAATTAATTTTCAATTTATACCACACACTCTGAAGCAACACGAGGGCTATTGGTGACGGACCTCGTAATTTTGGACCATGGTCAAATGACGAGGACGATACCTAATTCTATATTCCCCCTCCCTTTTTTTTTTGTGATTCGGAAAACAAACTGTTTGTTTAGAAAAAAAATAGCATTTTGAATGATATTTCACAAGCTATTTTTTTTGTGTTTCTATTATTTAGAAATAATAGAACGCAAATAAATAACCCAACCCATTTGAAACAAAAAAAAAATAATAATTATATTCTGTAAAGCTATGCCTCAAAATACAGTGAATGTATGAATCAATAGATTGTTTCATTTCCTTGTATAACAAATTTACAGAAACTCCACAATAAAACAAACGATATTTTATATAACTTTTTTTTTTGGTTTAGGGAAAGTTTTGCACATATAAATATTTATTGTTTTTATTCAAATGTTAACTTTGTTAACATCCTTTTCGAAAACTATCGAAAAGAGTAGCGGAATTCTATAGTAAAAATTCTTCTTGGAAATCATTTACATTTTTCGAACACATAAGTTTGTTTTATTTTTCATTTACGTTTGTTAGGAGAAAAAACCCTGCCTTGCAATTAACGATGTGATATGCTTCTAAATAGATTTTTTTTGAGGGAAAGAGGGGGAGGGGGCTGGAGAAACACACACAATGCTTAAAGAATCACCTTAATAATTCGTGGAAAGGGCCTGCCTGAACTCAGTTGCTCTGTTCTCTGAGTACTGTATTGCTGTATATCATTGAAATTAATTTGGTGACCTTTACTTGCTATAAATTTGTGACCTTCAAATAACAATATAAAAGATAAAACTAAAGATATAAGATAGTTATTACAATAAAAAAAAAATTCCACTTTTAAATACATAACACGCTTCAGGTTATTATTATTATTACAATTATTTCCAGGAACTCTTTAATAGATTTTTACCTTCATTTTTAAACTGAAAAAATTCAAAGTTACAAAATAAAAGACACCATTGCTTGTTTGGTACAATAACATCTTGCCATACATACCATTTTCTCAGAAAGGAGGGGAAAAATTAAGTAATTTAATGAGAGCGGAAATGGGTTTATTTCTGTTATTTTTTTTTTAAAAAGTTAGGGTATAATTTAAAAGAAAAAAAAGCATGGGATAAGAGATTTTTTTAGAGAAACATTTCAGCCTTTTTGAAATGAAATATTTTTTTATTGAAGCAGTCTGAATTTTTTAATCCTGAAAGTTTTAGAGAAAAATTCAGAAGAACTAACAAACATTTAAAGCTATCTTTATATTATTTTGAAAAATACAATCAATAAAGATATGTCTATGACTATATGATCTTACTAAACGATTGGGGAATTTTTCTATTTGAAAATATATATCTACTTTAAATCAGGGTTTCGAACCAGAATTTAACTAAAAACCGGGGGAAAAAACGTTATTTTGGTCGGAACGAAAACCGGAACTGAAACGAGAAAAAATATCGGTTTATTTCTGTTCGATATATCTTCATTCAGTTTGTCACTATAACCAACATCAATGCAGTGGAACGTCGTTTATCCGAATCAATTGGGACCGGACACCATTCGGATAACCGAATGCGATCCACGCAGTATATGAAATCGGACACTATACGAATATTGAAAATCATCACATGTGGGCAACGTGCTTGAAGAAAAAGCAAAATGTCGCAATTTTACCTTTATATTGCGGAAAAAAATCACTTATTTTTCGCTCTAACATTGTACACCTTCGTTTTTTCACTGCAAGGTCTCTGATTCTCTTGAGCAGCAGTAGTTGAGTAGAACAGCATTCTGATTGTTGTTCGTACACTCCTTAGCTGTCTCTAACGCAAAAAACGCGCCAGCATTTGATGGACCCTTGCTACTTTCGTTGTTGTTGTCCTCGTCTTCATCCGTTTCATCGTCGACAGGTCGTTTCTTCTTGCACGGAAGTCACAATCTCATCATCATTTAGCATGTTTACCAAATCACACAACTGAAATTCCCCAAATATTCCTTACCTTAGGTTTTCCCTTCACTTTTGGCCTCACGCGAAACAACTTTTGAGCATTGCACTGTTCGAAAACATATCATGACTTTGGTCCGAATATTTGACTTTCCGGATAATAAACGTTCGGATAAACGACGAGCGCGTTCTACTGTATTTTCTAATTTAACGTCAACCATATAATTATCAACAGAATATGTACGCTGCTTCTTGATTTCCTGTTTTGATGTTCACTTGTAGTTTTCTGCTTCAGTTTCGCATGAAACTTCTTATAAAAGGCAGATTTAATTCTCGGTTTAAGCTACTAGTTTGTTGTGAAAAAACTACAAAACATCTGTTTAGAGAGAAGGGTGTTTTACAATCTGTTGGATTAATCTGGTAGATGAGTTTCACCTTCCCTTCGTGTAACTTCATTTGATTTATATTCCTGCACAAATAAATGTGTTTCATAATTGAAAATCACCTTCTTTCAGTCGTTAAGAGTCCGTGATCGGTATTTTTTGGCTCATGCTAAGCGTTTTTTAATCATTTCTGAGTTAGAAATTGTTTTTTCCTCAGTCTTGTTGCCTTAGGGCCAATTTCTGGAAGTCTTTTCCGTTCAGTTGAAGGACTCACAGAAACACCATAATCCAATAAATCCCATTAAAGGACTGTGTACTTGTCTTTCTTGGACTTATTTTGCTATTTCTTATTAGAATTTTATCAGTTCTTAGAGTAGTTTCCCATTTGCACTTGAATTTTTATTTTTGAATCCGGAATCTTGAAATGTTCTGAAATTCTTGAAATATTTGATTTGTCCACACCAACTGCCTTAGCTATATCTTTCACAGTCATAGAATTATGTTCATTAAAAGTGATTATTTTAAATTGCTTCCCCTCGGAGTAATATTGATATTTGAACAAACAAAAGAAACTCGTGTGACACGGAACGCCAAATTGTAACCACCAGCCGCCACACTAAAAAAGCTAACAACTGAATTACTGATACACTAAAGTCACTCAGAAGAGTAAATTATTGTCAAGATGGATCCATCAAACTACTTCTGGGCAGATATGACTGGTATGAGGTGATGCAGGACAAAATTGGTAATCACATACCAACTCAGACAAGAAAAACATGTTTGTCCCAATTAATTTGAACAGCATAGTAATTTTTTATATATCGCAAAGATAACCTAAAAAAATCATTTCCTTTTTTTTTACATAAAAAATTTCATTTTTTACAAAAATAAAAGAATTATTTGTAGAAATTCGGAACAAATAAAAAAAAAAAAAAAAAAAAAAAAAAAAAAAGTAAAAGAAGTATCATAACAATATTATTACTAAAAAATAAAAAAAAATTAGCACTCAAACAAAATCTTCTGGTATTATCCAGTAAATATTATCAATGGATTTGTTAATGTTTTTGCTGTTGTTAGCCTTTCAAAGATATACTCTTTTATCTAGAGAAGTGTCATAGTAAAGGCTCATTCACATCAAGGCAATAAAAAAAGAGCGTAAGAGATGCAGCCAATCAAAGCCTTAATTTCTTCGCATAAGAGCCTTTGATTGGCTACACATTTGTGGCACGCCACTTATTGCTTCAGTGTGAATGAGCCTTAACACGAAACACAAATAGTAATTCTTGAATTTTCCTTAGTGGCGCTAATCTGATATTTATGAGGTATTAAAAATGCATTGGTGGTGGCGTAAATAAGTTTTCTGATATTTGTACATGACGGAATATTTTTGATAAATTATTTTTCTGATTTGCTGGGTTTCAGCTATACAGTGTGCTTGGGCAAATAATTTACAGTTTTTAGTATTAACTAAATGGCAAGATACCACTTGATGTGACTTGCCAAAAATTACCCTCAAGAAAATCGTGAAGTTTTTTTTAAAAAAATTGAAAGAATTATGATGCTGCTTATTTATTCGATAGATTTTTTGAGAAATCGTGTTTCGAACTTAATGATGATCCTATGGAGAGCGAATTACTCTTTTTCAAATATGTACTATTGTGTTAATTAGAATGAAAAGAAAAGAATTCACGATAAAAAAATTACTTGAATAATTAAAAAAAATTGTGTGTATGCTTATAACAAGACGATAGAAGTGAAAACTACTAATTTATTCTGGGCAAGAGTATTCAATTGTTCGGTTGTACTACGTTTTCTTTTACGACATTTTCACATGCGGACGTTAAGTAGTTCACTTTTTCGGGCCCATTTATCGAGGGGACTTGTTTATTTTACCCATTCTCTGTAAAGGGCAATGTTCGAATAACAATGCATTCTTATATATTTATATATAAGACGATTTAACTGTCGATTAGTCAATTATTTGTAAATCACACACACACACAGTTATGTAGATTATATTTGTATAGCATGAATGTTCATATGGTACTTACGTACCTATCGTAACAATACCAATCTTCAAGATAACTCGCCAAGTTGGCAATCCTGATTTCCCATGTGTCGTAGGCGCTGCATTGGCAACCATGGGTTTCCTTTCGGATAATGTCGCCAATACCGTTGCGATAATACTCAAGTACCGTTTATATAACTAATATAAAGCCGTGCACTATGTAAGGTTAGGAAAACTTATGCCCTGAGAACAGTTTACTTTTCTTAAAATTCTCTAACAAACAAAAGGAGAAGGTTCGGGCTCTTTCACAATTAATGTGTGCGCGCGTGTTTTTATTTTCTCTTAATCTCTTCTTTATCATCACCAATATAAATCAAACTCTATTAGTAACTTTCTCGCCAATTAGTTTCAATAAAATTTCTTATTTTAATTCCTTTGGCACATTTTTGTGCTTAAATGCTCTCTTTCTACTTCATCAAACAATAGATCCCATGTTTCGTTCCTTCTTGTCACAGGGCATACCATTTTTTTTTTTTTTTACAGCTTTAAGGAGTTTATTTAATGAAGAAATACTTTCAACAACATAATACGTTGAATTTACACATTCCATTTGTTGTTGCGAGAGTAATCTATGCAACTCGTCTTCAATTTTACGTTGCACAGCCGTGGTCGCAGGGAAGTCCAAGAAAAATTCCTGATCTTTTACAAATTCTGTGGATTTCAAAACTGTTTCTTTTAGTTCACAATGTATTTTATGTATTGTTTCACCGATTTCTTCTAATACAGCTAGCAAATCAACTTTTGTAACATATTTTAAACATTATTGATCATAAGCAACGTTCAACGGAAAAATCAAACTCACCTTTACTAGATAATCCGTTAAGACCTCTGGTTCTTAATGGAGAGTGGCAGCTTGATAACAAACTTTGAAATATTATTATAATAACTGCCAGAAACTCTCTTTCGATTTCCTGCATAAAAATAATCTTTCTTTTTTTTCAATTATTTTCGCTTGCGCTCCTCTTCTCTCGTTCAGTCGGTGTAGTTGAATGGAAGTGGGTTGCATGACAGTAATATTTAAAGAAAGAAAATAAAACTTCACTGGAAAAGTGTGCATGAAATTTTTACTTAAAGTAACAACACGCGCCTAGAAAAATCGCAATTCAAAACTAAGCGACACGAACACGTTTTCCGACTATAACCGACAAAAGCCGAATTAGCGTAACGGACCCGAACCTGACATTTAATTTAAATTCACTCTTCAGCTAAACGCGCCTAAGGAAGTTATCGCTTCAAAATGTACGGAAGTTTTATCGATTATGCCTGTTCTACCACACACACACATCTCTCTATTTCTCTCTCTCGAAAGTTTTTTTATTATGTTAGCTTTATTATTTCAACTGTGAATTTTCAGATCTAAAAAATTTCTTATTTCCTCCCCCCCCCCCTCCGAAATTAAGGAGGAAATGCAATTCGATGGAAATCTTTTTTTTTTAATTCTTTTGGATACATCAGACTACATCCAAATAAATACAATAATCTAAATTTCAGAAAGTAAATACAAATTTCAAAGCTTTAGCATTTCATTTACGAATTCAAAATGGCTGTGTGAAAGTCTTAACTTTCCACTCTATCAAGTAATTACTATAAATTCCTCTTTTTCATAACCTAAACTTTTTTATTTCCTTTTCATTTCTTAATATATATCTAATCCCTATTAAGTTAATATTATTTGATACATATTTTGTCATTGCCTAATCTATGATTTAAACCAGGGCTGCGAACCTTAATTTTTTCCGTTCCGGTTTAACTAAAAAAAAAAAAAAAAAAAGGTGGGACACAAAAAAAAAAAACGATACTACGTGCGTAGCTTAAAAAAAGAGTGGAGTTGGCAATAACTGTTTTGGTGACGTCACTCCACGCACCTCCTCTATCCATATGGCCAGTTTTGCTTGAATCGATCACGCCAGTTGGAAGTACTGCGTCACTGAGTGAACACGTACAACTGCATTCTGCCGGGAAAATGTTGGATTAACATCCAGTTTCTCTTGTGAAACTCAAGAAATAAATCACATTTTAAATATTTAGGAGCCTTTCAAAGGCTTATGAAGAGGAAGCTTTATCTCGTGCACTTGTATTTGAATGGTATAAGAGGCTTTCAAGGGGAAGGGTCAGTGTGGAAGATGATGAACCTGCTCGGCTCCCAAAGTCAGAGATTACAGATCAAAACATTACCAAAATTCATGATATAAGCGGGTTCCCACTCACATCATGTCAGACTGTTAACCAACACCATTACATTTAAGTACTAAGAAGACTTCGTGAAAAAATTAGGAAAGAAAAGGCCAGAATTGGGGAGTGGTAGATGGCTGTTGCACCAAGACAATGCACCCGCTCATATGGCCCTATCTGTCAAGCAGATTCTGACCAGCAAAAACATTAATATGATGGGACATCCACCTTATTCCCCTGATTTGGCCCCATGCAACTTTATTTTATTTTCTACAGTTAAATCTTGCTGAATGGGAGTCCATTTCACCTCATTTGAAGAGGTTCAGGCAAAAATGAAAAATCTCCTTAAGAGACTTCCAAAAACCTCGTTCCAGAACTGTTACCAACAATGGCAGCATCGAATGCAGAAGTGTGTGAATGCTGAAAGGAACTACTTTGAAGGTGATACTGTCACGGAGAACTGATTCTGTAAATACAACGATTTATTGAACCAGTCTCACTTTTTTGTCACATCTCGTATATCGCTTCAGTTCCGGTTTTCGTTCAACCAAAAATAACGGTTTTTGGTTTTCGGTTCAGTTCCGAATGAATAATTTTATTTTATATACAGTAGAACGTCGTTTATCGAACGTTTATTATCCGGAGGGTCAAATATCTGGACCAAAGTCCGGATACGTCTTCGAACAGTGTAGTGCTCAACATTTGTTTCGTGTGAGGCCAAAAGTGACGGGAAACTCCAAAGTGAGGGATATTTGGGGAATTTCATTTGTGTGATTAGGTAAACATCTGCGCGGAATATTAGGCCAGTTTGTTTCCAAGTGAGGGGTGTATACGTGTTCTTTTATTGAGTTTTGTTGATGTAGAAACCTGGGTGGCATGCGATGCAGAAGATTGTGGATTTCAAAGCTAAATGATGACGATATTGTGACTTCCATGCAAGAAGAATCCGACCCTGTCGACGATGAAACGGATAAAGACAAGGACAACAGTAACGAAAATAGCAAATTCTGACTCGTTTCTGCGTTAGAGACAGCTATGGAGTGGTACGAACAACAATCAGAGTGCTGTCCTACTCAACTACTGCTGCTGAAGAGAACCAGAGACCTCGCAGCGAAAAAACGAAGGTGTACAATGGTAGAGCGAAAAATAAGTGATTTTTTTCCATGATAAAGGTAAAATCACGACATTTTGCACCTATTTGGCTTTTTCTTCAAGCACGTTTCCAGCATGGGATGATTTTCAATATTCGTATAGTGTCCGGTTTCATATACTGCATGGATCACATTCGGTTTTCGGTTATCCGAGCAATCGCTTATCCGAACGGTGTCCAGTCCCAATTGATTCGGATAAACTACATTCTACTGTATATTCTTATTAGTTCTAAAAATATAATTCTATCATAAGCAAAAAAAATGTATTTTTATCAAAATTTAGAAGATTTTATTCTTTTTTTAATTGCTACACTAAGTGAATTGATACCATTAACCAGTATGTACGATGCGAGCGGTGAGTAGAAAACGGCGAGCATTTGCATTGTTACCCATTATCAAAATCGCACGTGACAACTGGGTTCATGATTCTTGTTTTTCTATCCAAACAGTCTACACCAGGGGTACTCAACCTTTTTTTCCCTTCAGGCCACATACATATGACAACTATTACACGCGGGCCGCTATATTGGGGACGCAATAAGATCAAGGACA
Organism: Trichonephila clavata; assembly: GCA_019973975.1. Taxonomy (NCBI): domain Eukaryota; kingdom Metazoa; phylum Arthropoda; class Arachnida; order Araneae; family Nephilidae; genus Trichonephila; species Trichonephila clavata. The sequence goes on along the minus strand of BMAO01028921.1, from coordinate 2,631 downwards.
TTTAAAATGGGGAAAATTGATCGAAATATCAAAACTCATAAGTTTAGATTTTATTTTAAAACTATTTTCAACTCTATCAAACTCAACTCACAAAAAATAGTTTTATGCATTTTGGGATAATTTCGATTTCCTTCCATCAATGATCCTAAGCCACTTTTTTGCATTCTACTGTTATAAAAACGTAGTTACCATATATTTTGATAATTTGACTTTTTTTTTTTGACAAAACTTCACTTATTTTTTTTACTTCGGTATTAATTTATCAAGTGCTGGATGGCCGCAAAGAATTTTTACTGAATTTCAGGCTGAAATTAGTATTATTCGTTCAGACTTCCTTGTACATTTTTATTTCATATTTATTCAAATACTTATTGATTTTACTAAAAAAATATCTGAACAAATAATTGAATTTATCAGAGTACATTAGAAGCATTCAAGAAATACTCTAAAAATTTCTGTATTAGTTCAGATATTTATCCTTAACAATTTCATATGTTTATCAATATATATATATATATATATATATATATATATATATATATATATATATATATATATGTAATGAAAAAAAATTATGGGAGGCTTTTGTTACCTCTGCATTTTATAACATTACCCCCGACAAAGTATTTTGTTGCTGCTGCAAAGATTTTTCGTGAGAAAGCCGATTTATTTCGTCTTAAAAGAGCTCCTCAGAAAAAAGAAACATTGAAAGATTTAGTGGTTCAGTGACGAACAAAGTTATATTTTTTTAAATATAAAGTTTTTACGACAAAATAAGCAAGTTGTTGGTCTATGTTTGTTTTTCTCTGCGAAATAGTTAAGATTCCAATCGTCTCGAAACAACATATATTCTTCAGATATTTTTCGTTTGGAAGACATGAGGTTTAATTAAAAATTAGCTTCACCCATAAAATGGTCGCTCCTCCACTGTTATTGGTTATCACAAACCTTTACAATTACAAAAGAAAAAAAGTTATCGCCCAATTCGTACCCTACAATATCAATAATTTTCTTAATAAAAAAAGTTTTTTATGTACCGTGTTTTTAAAACCATTTTCATGCATTGTCATCCACTTCTGAGCTTAAGTCCAAATTTCAAATCTCTAGCTCATCGGGAAGTTGGTTTAAAATCAATTACGAAATTCCACCCGGACAGACATACAAGAAAGCGAGTTAATAATAACATAATACCCTGGGGGCCCCTATTTGATCCCAGAGCCACGAAATTGATTACGTAGACGCAACTCGACCCTTGATATCGACAGGTAGTCTTTGTTCGTGTAAATTCATGTAAGTTCCGGAGTTACGGGGCCCTTGTTGAAATCGGGGCCCGGGTTTGAGACTAGAACTTCTTTTTTTCACTTTTCATGCATTGTCATCCACTTCTGAACTATGGTCCAAATTTCAAGTCTCTAGCCCAGAGGTTCCCAAACTTTTTTGTGTCATAGACCCTTGCCATGTTCTTCGATTTGGGGTAGACCCGCTGCTTAATTAATGTTGAATTTTTGCAAATTTATCAACTTAAATGTCTTTTTGACAGCTCTGGTACTACTACTTTAAATGAATTAAATTTCTAAATGTAATGAAGTATAGTGATTCAAATTTAAGAAGCGTGTTAAATAAATTAAAAGTTAATTAATCCATAAAATAAATGTTAAATAAAATAAATGAATGAATGATTTTAAAAGGAGGGATGAGTATGGTACTACAATAACAAATTTTCAGCATTTGGTTTTGATATTGTCAGTTTCAACCTTCAAACCTTCTGTTAGTAATGTTAAGTATTTCTTTTTTTGTTTTAGAGTTGGCAACGTGCTGCTTTTCAGTAAGAAAAACGATTAAAAACGTTCTCACGATATTTCATAATTCGGGACAAATAATAAATTTACCTTTTCAAAGCCAAAATTGCTGATTTCCGTGTCCAAACTTTAAGATCTTCGTTAGTGCTTATTACGATCAATTCCTATTGTGATGGGGCATTTATTTTTAATATGACCATAAGAATTCATTACCTACTGTGGTATTACCATAGTTAAAGCATTCTCAAACCTTATTTCAAAATCTGAATTAAGGGCATTTAAATGTTGAACGTTGGTTAAAATGCCCTGACAGATTGTTGACATTCTAAGAAAATTCGGGACCTCCGGTATTATACTTCTTTAGCTTAACTCCGGAAATAAATGTTGAAATGGTTCTTGTTTTAATAAAATTTATGCTGTCACCTTGTAAGTGGAAATTAACCCTATTAAATTTAGTAAATATATCTGTTAAATAGGTAATATTTAGTTTCCACTTGATTAAATTTTCTTTTAAATTTAAAGTCACGATCTAATTTATATAATAAGAGCCATTATCATAGACCCCCATTTACACCTCATGGACCCCCAAACTATTTTTTTGCTGACGTGGACCCTTTGCAGGTTGTCATAGACCCCTGGGGGTTTTATATAGACCACTTTGGGAATCACTGCTCTAGCCCATCGGGAAGTTAGTTTAAAATCAATTACAAAATTCTACCCGGACAGACATACAAGCCCTTTTTTTTTTTTGCCCGAATTCGAGACTAGAACTTCTTCTTCTTTCTTCTTTTTTTTTTACATTTTCATGCATTGTCATTAGCTTCTGAGCTAT